>CAUYPK010031156.1:0-34131 GCA_963574355.1 Loris lydekkerianus
CCACCAACCCAGGAATGGATTAACAAGCTGTGGTATATGTATACCATGGAATACTATTCAGCTATTAAAAAAAATGGAGACTTTACATCCTTCATATTAACCTGGATGGAAGTGGAAGACATTATTCTTAGTAAAGCATCATAAGAATGGAGAAGCATGAATCCTATGTATTCAATTTTGATATGAGGACAATTAATGACAATTAAGGTCATGGGGGGGAGGAAAAGCAGAGACAGGGAAGGAGAGAGGGGTTTGGGGCCTTGGTGTGTGCCACACCTTCTGGGGGCAAGACATGATTGCAAGAGGGACTTTAACTAACAAATGCAATCAGTGTAACCTGGCTTATTGTATCCTCAATGAATCCCCAACAATTAAAAAAAAAAAAAAAAAAAAGAGGAGAAAAAAAAAAAACAGTATCTAATAAAAAATAAATAAATAGATAAATTGCTGTACTGGGATTCTGATCTATCATCCTGAGTCCCATAGAGTAATAAAAAAACTCTCTCTTTTTTTAACCTTAGAGAAGGAATGATGAAGTGATTATTATTTTTAAAAAATCAAGTGTCTTTGTGTTCAAAGTAATTAGCACTTCATCTTCTGGTAACTCTTCTTCCTTCTCCACATTTGTAACTCAATTTTCCACCTTTGGAAGAGTTATTAGGTTCTGCTGCAGGGCTGGTGCAGATTGCCAGAAGCAGTGCTAGTCAGCAAGGGCTTCCCACTTTGCCTACTTCCACTCACTCAGGACAGGGGTACAGAGGTGCAGAATGAGTCAGCTCTCTCAACCACTAGGCAATATAGTTCATTTGTTGTCAACCACTATTTTGTCAGATGGAATAAAGGAACAGTTCATGTCCTCAGGTCTTAGGAATTCTGGCATAAGCATTAACAAACACAGTTCCAATGACTTGGAGATTACCCCTGCTTCTAGTACCAATACTTGCGGCCCTGGTCTTGGGACTACTGCATCAGATAGGAAGAAGGTAAGTTCAAGTGATATGGCATGACTGTGAGGGCTGGCAAGCATAAAATATGTAGGGAAGGCAAGCAGGATGGGAACAGAGGCAAGCATGGATGTTGGAGTTCTGTGATGGAATCTCTCCTCTTCCAAGAAACCTCTGGTTTTGCTCTGAAGTTCTTCAATAGATTGGATGAGTCCTATCCATGTTGTATAGGGTAAGCTCCTTTACTTAAAGTCAACTGACTGTAGGTATTAATCACATCTGTAAAATATACTCACAGCAACGTGTAGACTAGTGTTTGACCAAACAATTGAGCAACCATATCCTACCCATGTTGACACATAAAATTATCCATCACATCTTCTTTAATCAGAGCAGTAAACTTTTAGTAGAATACTATACAGTCACCATGGAACTGTCTCTTACCAACCAAACAGCTTTTTGACAATTTTTTATGGAATTTTCTGGGCATTGCCTTTCCCTTTAGAGCATTTATCTGACATTACTCAAGACATTATGGATGGTTCAGATTTCAGGATTACTTTAAGTCCTTCTATCATAGGGATAGTTTCAATTAATGTCCAATAGCGTGCTAGTAATTGTCTGTCAAATGGATACTCTGTGGTCCCAAATCCCAGCAGTGGTACCTGGGTAGTGCTCAGATAGCTTTTGCCATGAGTCCCCAGGCCATGCTCCACACATACCTGTTGTACAGAGCATTTGCTCATGACAGCACTCCAGTGACTAACAGGGTATTATTTAGAGGGGTAATCTTTTTTGTTTGTTTTATAGGTATTCTACAAGGTATACCATTTAAAAATAACAGCCTATGTGAGTTCAGGCAATTTTATTGATTACAATTTAGCATGTCCCATCAATATTGGTAGAAAGGTGGGTTTACATGTTTTCTGTTACAATGTTAGGTATGGGAAACATTTTCTAGTAAAGCACACTACCCATATCCATAATACATTCAGGGAAGGGAGATGCAAACACTTCACATAGTGCCTGTTTAGACATTCCAGTTTCCATCCAAACTTTTACCTTAATCCCATCAATAATTTAATTCATTTTCATTTTTGTGGGAGAGGGATTCAGTCTTCCTGTGTTTCCATGGCTGGATTGTGGCTCCTGGATTCAAGTAGAAGTCCTTCCTTAGCCCCTTTAGTAGCTGGGACTATAGGCACATACCACCCTGCCCAGCTTATTGAATTATTATATTCTCCCAATTTAACTGTATCCCCCAAGGGTAGGACTTTGCCAGGAGGAACACCAGTGGGTTAGGTCCCCATGTCAAAAAGTCACAAAAAATTTCTTCTCTACTCTTTGGCCTTTTTCCCTAAAAAGATTTGGGTCTCTTGCCCGGGGTTGGGCCAAGGGATCCAGGCCCTATAGTTAGTCTTTACCTTGATAAGACTTTAGAACAGTCATCTCTAGGCATTTGATGGTGACATTTCTCATTGTCATTTTGCCTTGTGGCTTTTTACAATTCCTCCAAACTAAGATTAATAAAACAGACTTATTTATGACTTTTCAATTCTGAAGGAACTGAATAGGCTCCCACTGGTCCATCCAGCTCTTCAGAGGGCTGAATTAAGGTCTGTATTTTGACTCCATCAAGTTTTGCTTTAGTCATCCATTTCTTTCTTTCTTTCTTTCTTTCTTTCTTTCTTTCTTCCTTTCTTTCTTTCTTTCTCTCTCTCTCTCTCTCTCTCTCTCTCTCTCTCTCTCTTTCTTTCTTTCTTTCTTTCTTTTTTGTTCATTCCATTTCCAAACTGTTAGGATGAGTCTCTGACTCTACTCTCTTCCACCTTTGTTTTTGTCTATAGAGGCATATGTGCTTTATTCATTCCATTGCTTGATAACTGTTGAGAGAGTTTCACCCTGCTGAGATGAGTCTCTTGACTCTCTACTTTTTCTTTCTTCATAATCTCTTGTGAATCCATCTAATCTTCTTCACTATCTGTTGTTTCCGTTTTCTTCCTCTTTGGAAGCTCTGAGTGTAGCAGGTTTCACTGGGACTAGGTATATTTTAAGCTTGTCCCAGCATCAAGGTCTACTCTGAAACTTTCTTTCGCTTTCAATTTTAACCATAGATAGAGACCCTGAGGCCAGGGGTGATAGCTTGGAATCCAAGCTCATTCCAGCATTCAGATCTATCTCAACATTTTTCTTACTTTAAGCTTAGATATTATAGACAACAATAACCAAAGTATTATATATTTAATTTGCTTCTTGTTAATTTTCTTTTCCTTATGCATCTTATGGTCTAACTCCTGGGAGTTGTAAATTCCATTTGTACCTGTTATCTCCACATCACTACAGAACTGTAATTTCATACCATCGGTGGCTTTATGGCCATAGTGAAATCAAATATTCATCATCCCTACCCTCTCATTCTTTTCCTTCACACATCACATAATCCATTGAGTCAGAGCTATTGTAGTGAATCCCACTTCATAGAATCCCACTCCCAACCATAAGGAGTTAGGGCCAATACACCGTTAGAGGTCACTATTCCCAAGGATGTTCACACAGTTCCCAGAGTTCCTCCCTTCTGACACCAACAGCAAGTCTGCAGGGAATTTCAAAACCAACTGCAGTGTTGATCATTTGCCAGTAGAATACACAGAACTCACTGAAATCAAATATTGAAATCAAGAAAAGGAAGAGAAGCATACAGCAGAGCCCAGGAGGGTTCCAAACACGGAGCCTCATAATTACTTCCCATGGAGTCTCCTGGCCTTGGTATGTGACAATATGAATAAACTATTTCCAACAGAAGGAGCCTATATAAACTTCAGCATTCAGAGTTTGTATTGGGTTTTATTATGGAGGTATGATTAATCAACATATATGGTTGAACTTAGCCTTTAGCTTGACTGATGTTGTGCGACTTAAAGACCCCACACTGTCACATTGCTGGTATTTCTGCATGGCCGACCCCTGCTATGGACTATTGGATATTGTTAGCCTCCATGTAAGAGCCAGTGTGGCCAATTATCCAGAGCAAGGGCAACTCTATCAAGTATAATATACACAGAGCAAGATCTTTGTCTTTCCAGAAGCTAAGGACAAAGATCAGGCCTATCTTTGAGAAAGGCTAAATTCTTTACTAGACAGGAAATAAACTCTGGGTGGTGGTGTTGGTCTCCAGTTCTTCCTTGATAAGAAACTAGGTAGAACATTCAGCCAGAATCACAAGGTCATCTTCTGTGTGTTTCACCTTGCTGTGTGATATTTTCTGCACAGTTATTGCCTCCAGGTATTGTCTGCTTCCATTGTCAAATCTCTTAATTACTGATCATTGAGGGTTCTTAGTTATATACCTGACTACTTTTTCTGTGTCCTGGGAAAGATAAAAGATCTTTTAACACTTCACTGTTAGGAAGAGTCTCATTCTGCCGGGGAATGAACTAAAAATGGAACATCATTTTCTGAGAGACTTGACACTTTCTGTGTAACACCATTAAAGATTCCTTAAGCAACAGCATCTGTAGTCATAGATTTTATTCACTGTAGATTACCTGAATTTGTAGCACGGTGGCTCTCAAACTGTATCCACTTCACCTGGAGAGATTGTGATTCAGTAGGTCTGTGGAGGAATGGAATTTGTGTGTTCCTAGAGGATGCTGTTGTTCCTGGTCTGCAGACTACATTATGAAACCCATTATCAAACTACATGGTTTTAGAAATCGTCTGTTTATGTCTGTTTCTCTGCTGAAAGGTAAGGTTTTCAACTGCAGGAATCATTCAATAAATCATTCAAATGTGGGAATCATTTACTTAGTAACCATTCAATAAATATGTGATAGAATGAATGGTAATGTTTCTAGTTTCTGACTATTATATGGATGCTGTTTCTATTTGCATGTTCGAGGATAGCAATATGACTTCATCTTTCATGGATGTGTTTGTATTTTAATATAGTCCTTTATAATAAAACATTATTTTATTAGACTTTAATCCTTTTAGCCTAATATATTGCTAACAGTCTTTACAGAAACTTTTCTTTTCTTTTTTCTTTTTGCTAAATCATAAGATGTACATGTGCACATGCGCACGTGTGTGTATATGTTTGTGGTAAATTTAGAACATTATTTTCCTCTTATTATATGTAAATCAATGCATAAAATTGTTATATGAAGTATTTGGCAGCTGTCTACCTTGCAGATAAAATTAATGAAAAAGAAAAATTTGTAGAATGTCGGCTAATTTGAAAGTGTGATGAAAAATGTCCTCACAAATTAGTTTGGAGAAGAGCAGAAAGTACGAAAATGCACTGATAGTCCGCTGCTCATTAATTGTTAAATTAATATTCATTTGGATTCTCATTGGCCTCTTTAATGCCAAATTCCCAAACTTAAGGGGAACTAAAAGCACACTACCATAATTTTTTTTCTCCTGCATATTACTCAACTTTTTCTAACTAGCACTGCTAATTTTAAGAAATTAGCAAACCAACCTACTTTGAGCCATGATTGAGCAACTCCTTAGTTAAGTGAGGCTCAACTTCAGTTTTGTCTCTCTTACTTGACATATGTAATTAACAGGGCCAAGGAAGGCAAAAGCATGCTACAGTGGTGGAAGAACTTAACATGTATCATGATGAGAAACTATAGCAAGTAGAATGGTTTAACTTGGCAAAGAAAAAAGTTAAGTAAATAAAATGAATCTTATAAAAGATGTAGCATAATTTGATTAGTCTCTTCTTTGCCCCAGTCCAATAATGGTTGAAAATAATCACCGGAGGGTAGTAGTGACATATAAGTTTAAAACCAGTAGAAAGGGATGCTTCTTTCTGCAGCACAAAATCAAACCATAAAATTATTAACCACTAAACATTTAATGTTAAATTCCTCAGCTAGATTTTTTTTTACACAGCTAGAGTTTTTAAATGACTTTTGAAAATTAATACTAGTTTAAATTCAAGACTCACAATAGACTTAAAGCTAATTTTAAAGGGAATGTTAAGAATTGTCTACTGAAAGGAGCCCCATACTAAACTGAAGATCCATAGCTTTTTGATAATTTTTCCTGCTATGGAAACATCAGACATTATTGACAGATAAATGCAACATGAAATGTGAAATATCTTGTTTATATCCAATAGGAGGAGATGTTCACAAAAGATGTAATTTATTTTAGTTATTTAATGAGTCTTTGATTATCAATACAAAATGTATATTTCGGTCATGTTGGGCCTAAAATATTTAGTCTTGCTTTCAGTAGGTAGTTGTAACTTTGGAAAATGAAAACTGTACCAGAATTGAGAAGGTGTTTTATAATCTGGTCCTAGTCAAAACTTTTAACTAAATGTATTTTTACCTTGAGGCTAAGCCACTTCCCTTTGGTGTCTAACACAGTACTTCCATTCTATTTCAGGGTTTTCCATTATGGAACAGGCTTCAAAATCCTGCAGGGTCCAGATCTCTAATAGGTGATGATTTGCTAATCCTGTGGAGTAAACTGTGCTGATGCATGCAGTTCCTACCAATTGGATGGGGTGCTGTAAACCGTGGCTTCTAAAATCCCTTAGTGAAACTGCAGTCCCTTAGAGTTATGGGAGACCTCAGAAGTTACATAACACAAGAATCCCACTCACAGAATGTCTTCTGTGGTGACGGTTTCTATAATGGAAAGTGTACAACTTTACAAGATGGGGCTGTTCTAGATGTTTAAAAGTTATGTTTTACATTAAGTGGAAATCAAGAGGTAGAAACATGTAGGAGAAAAAACATTATTTTTAGGAAAGATCTAAAATCAAAATCCAGTTTCACCACTCACTATCTGTGTGAATATAGGCATGGTTCCTAATTTTGTTGACCTCAATGTCCTAATAAATAAAAAGAAATGAAAAAAAAAAAATTCTCCATCATTAGGCCAGGAATAGTGGTTCACACCTATAATCCTAGGACCCTGGGAGGCCAAGGCAAGTGGATTGGTTGAGCTCAGGAGTTCGAGACCAGCCCGAGCAAGAGTGTGACCCTGTCTCTACAAATAGACGAGCATCGTGGGGGCATCTGTAGTCCCAGCTACTTGGAAGGCTGAGGCAAGAGGATTGCTTGAGCCTAGGAGTTTGAGGTTGCTGTGAGCTGTGATGATATGGCACTGAAGGCAACAGAGTATGACTCTGTCTCAAAAAAAAAAAAAAAAAAAAAATCTGCATCAATAAATGAATAAAGAAAATGTGCCATAGAGTACTAATTGGCCTTTAGAAAAGAAAAATTAGGTCATTTACACCATCATTAGTGAACCTCAAGGACCTTATGCTCTGAACAGTAAATCAGACACAGAAGGACAAATACCACATATCTCACTTACATGTGAAATCTAAAACAAACAATTTACAGAAGCAGAGAAAATGGTAGTTACCAGAAGTTGGGGTAGTTACCCCATTGGGGAATGGGGAAATGTTACTCAAAGTGTACAAAATGTTGGCTAGAAAAGAGGAGTCAATTTTTTGAGATTTATTGCCCAGCATGGTGACCATGGTGAACAGATAGTTAGTATATTTCAAAACTGCTAAGAGAATAAGTTTTCAAAAGTCTTTACCACAAAAACTGATAAATATTTGAAGTATTTGAAGTGATGGATATGTTAATTAGCTTGACTTTTTACCTATTTATTATTATTTTTATTGTATATTGACAAGTTATAGTTGTATATATTTATAAGATGCAAAGTGGTATTATGACTTTTTGGGTACACTATGGCATGGTTAAGTTAAGCTAATGAACATATCTGTCACCTCAAATATTTCACATTTTTCGTGAAGGTGTTTTATAAACATTTAGTATTTTCTGTGATTCTTTCAAGAGTTTTCTTTTTTAGTGATGTCATAACATCACTTTTGTACCCCATAAATGTATACATTTAAAATTTGTCAATTTACAACTAAAAAAAGAAAGTTCTTGAAAGAATCATAACAATTTATAAATGTTTATAAAAAGCATGTAATGGTTGTCACTTTGTGAAGATTCAATAAATATCAATACTAATTTTTTCTTCTTTCTTATTATACCTACTTCAGCCTTTCATATAGAAAGCATAAAAGTGTTCTATTTCTACTGTTTCTTGACAACTTTCAAAATATCTAAATCTAATTATCATCTTCTCTTTTTACTATTTCCTTTTGCAGTCTCAATATCACCATTTCTTTCATTCATTCCTTATATGAAGTTCTTCTAATCTCTTACTATTCTATTTCTTGCATATAATACATTTTACTCTCTAAATGTCTTCATAGGATTTTGGTTTCTACAACTGTAGATAGTTCTCCAGCAATAAGTAAAACTATATAAATGGTCGTAGAGGTGTTGAATTATATTTGTTTTCCTGAACTGCTTCCTCTTTCTTGTTCCCTGTGCTGTCTATCTTCATAGCACCTTATCATTATCTGAAACATTTTTGGTATTAATTAGCTAATCAATTAATTCAGTAAGTATATGCTTATTATTTATCCCTCTTATCTGAATATAAATCAGATGATAAAAGGGATCTAGATGGTAATGCACTTGGTCTTAGCCAAAAGGCTGAGGAGTGATAGGCCTCTAGTTTGCTTAGTTCCCGTTTTTATAAGTTAGTTCAGTTTGGGGCACAATGAAGATACTCAGAGTAATTGATAAATAGTGACCTTTGTGAAGAAACCATTGAGGTAGAGATGATGAAGACTATCTAAATATATTTCCCAGCTTACAAATATTGCACAAAATTGTAATTGATTATATTTTGTACTTTACTTTCCTGTTGTTAAAAACATATATGTGATAAGAAAAATATTAATAAAATGGAATTAACACATATATCTTTGATTCCATTGACCAGACCTTCCCTTTCGTTAGCCTCCAAGGGGATACTTTCTAGGAAAAGAGGCCACTCTTCCCAGAAACAGAGAAATTCCCTCTGCAATGAGAACAGTAGCCCTTGCCAGCATTGGGGGAATCCTCCTCCAATTGCCAAGTGTGGTTGACAGATAAAAGGGAAAGTCCTGTGCCCCTGGCACTCAAAGGGTACGCATAGTTCTGGGCACTTGTCATTTGTGAAATGAATACTGCAATTCTCAAAATTATATAGACATACTTAATCATTTAATGAGGGAAATATTCAGAATTCTGGGCCAGTGGTGATTCTGTTTAAGAAGCCTGAACCGAAGCCCTGATAAACTCTGGCTTGTTAGCCCTCAGTGGAGAAGTCAGCAGTTAGCTGATGGATTTTCCTTTGTGTTTTGCCTCAAGGCTCAGCAGAGCTCCTCCTTTGCATTGACCTTGGCCAGCTGGATCACTCTGTGTCTTGGTGATTGCCTCTTTCCAATGACTCTCCCAGTGTTCACTGAGCTACTCCTACCTGGCTGTCTAAACCCCTGGCAAGACTACAGAGTTTTCCCCATTTATTCCCACAAATAGGTTTTCCAGCCCTTGGGCATTTTCTTCTTCACCCTCAGGGATACCTGTGATTCTTGTATTTGGCCATTTTATGTAATCCCTTACTTCTTGCAGGCTTTACTCATTCCTCTTGACTCTTTTTTCTTTATTTTTAACCCACTGAGTTAATTTGATATATTTGTCTTCAACCTCTGACATTATTTCCTCTGCCTGGTCTGGTGTATTCTTAAAACTTTCCACTGTATTTTGTATTTTTTAATGTTTTTTTATTTATAGAAGTTCTATTTTTTAATATGTTGATCCCTTTAATGAATTTTTCATTCATTTCCTGAATTGTTTTTGTTTTTTGATTTTGTTTTCCATTGTATTTTAGATTTCATTAAGTTCCTTATAACCCATATTTGAAATTCTCTTTCTGCCAACTGAGTATTTTCATTTTGGTTGATATATGTTACTGGAGAGCTGATGTTTTCTCTTGGGGGCGCCTTTTGTTCTGATTTTCTTTCACTGATTCCTTATCATCTGGGGCAGCTGCCACTTTTCACATTTGAGTTTTCCTTTGTTAAACAGGGTTTCATTTTTCTTTCATTCCTCTACTTGTAAGGGAGTGTCTGTAGCATGTGGTGGGTAAAAACCTTTGGATTTGTTTGTGGGCACTTTGATGAGGGTCTAGATTTTTAAGGGATGCCTTATTTATAAATATCCTTAGTGAGGTGGTTTTCTCAGCTGCTGATTGTGGGATACAGCAGTTAACAGGCTCTGTTTGGGGGAGAAGATTCCATGTGTCTTTCATAAAGGATAATGGAGGCTGTTGAGATCCTTTCTTTTTCCCCAGACCTGTTGTCTTCTTAACAGTGTGGATTGTTTTGGCAAGCCTAGTTAAATCTTTGAGACAGCAGGTGATTCATGTGGGTAAGATCTAATCACACCCAGTTAGCACTGAGTAAGTAAATGCTGAAAAGGGCTGTGAAAATCGACTTGTCAGGAGGGGATGCTTGGAACTAGCTGCAGTGTTGTTGCTGGGAACCAGTGGCCATGCTCTAGCCCAAGTGTCCTCAAACTGCGACCCGCAGGCCACATGAAGTGGTGTGAATTGTATTTGTTCCCATTTTGTTTTTTACTTCAAAATAAGATATGTGCAGTGTGCATAGGAATTTGTTCATAGTTTTTTTTTTTTTTTTTTTTTTTTTTTTTTTAACTAAATTGTGGCCATCTAATTGTATGATGGACATTGAATAAGCTCCCTGTTTAAAAAGCTTGAGGATGCCTGCTCTAGCCCCTCAAAAGCTCTCAAATACTCCATGTAGTAGGTAGGCCCTGGAACTTCCAGGTGAGTCCTTATTCTTTACTGCAGCAGAGGCAGATGGGAGGAATGAGGCAGGCCTGGGTTAGGTGAGCGTATACTCAGACTCCACACAAACTGGTAAGGCCAAATGTTCTCACCCGTCCTTCTGGGGAAAGCTGCTAGGGAGGAGCTAAAGTGGCCCCACCCAGTCAGAAGGTCTGCTTGTGGAGGCAGGACCATCTGAGATCTGCAGTCTAGCTATCAAGAGTGGGTTTCCCTGGTTTTACTCTTCTCTCCCCTCCCCTGCTCTGCAGACAGCTCCTGCAGGCAGGAGCTTAAACTAGCTGAGCTCTCCCATGACAGTCTTGGAACTACTGTGGGCTGAGAGCACAGCCTTTCTGTGATTCTAGTGTCTGCTAGTGTGTGCTATAGCTGGAACCCACACCTACCCTCTTTTCACCTCTGTGCACTCAGGCTCCCTTGTCTCCCAAGATTAGTCCAAAAATCTCCCCTCCACATCTCCAAGCAATATGCTTGAGTCTTGGTCATGGATCTGTCTCCAGTTCCCTGAAGATCACTTCCTGACCATGCTAGAGAGAAGTATGTGGATCCTAAGTCACCCAATGGGATGCAAAATCAGAGGTGTGCTCTACTCTGATGGAACATCTTGGCAAGTGGCACTGGGGAGGGCTGTTGAGGGGGGAGCTCACAGTCCAAGCATCCCCTGAAGGGGCACAGTCCACTGCACCCTTGTAAGGTGAATCAGTCTCATTTGTGCTCCTTGAGGTCACAAGGTTCTGAGAAGAAACATTTGCAGTACTTGGGCTACAGTCACGCCTTAAAGGAAATAATGTGCTGGAGACCCTCACCAAGTCCTAGCTGGAGACAGATCATTTGCCTGGGGCAATGGACCATTGCACTTAATCCCCTACCTCTATTTACACAAAAACTTTCAGTTAGTCATATAGAAAAGTAGGTAAACAGAACAGACAACCCAGCCCTTTGTGATTCATCTTCATTGTTGTTTATCTCTAAACAAGATATTCTTGGTTTAGAAAGGTGTGTATAATACTCTGCTGTGTTAACACTGATAAGGCATCTTTACATTTTGTCTCCCTTGTTCTTGGATTATTTTTACCTGATGAGTTTGGGTATGTAAGAAAGTGAGTAAAGACGGCTGATGGCTGCTGCGCCTGAGCGAGCACCAGCCATCCCTTAATAAATCATTCATTTTGTCTGCAGTGTCTGCCTCCATGTCTTTGACTAGGCCAGTGGACAGCAACTATCCCCTATTCTGATGCAGGTCTTTAAGAGGAAAGGAATGAGTTGTGTTTTTTGTGGAACCCCCAGCAGAAGGGAAACAGCAGCTCCTGAGAGCTCAAGTGTCTCCTGAGAGCTCAAGTGTCTCTCTTGGCAGCCTGGGGTAGAGTAAGGGAAGGAGAGGAAAAGAGTCTGGGTGGAAGAAGGCTAGCACTCTGCTCATCCCTTTCTCTCTCTCTCTCTCTCTGGAAGGCAGCCCACCTAGAATGTCCAGGCTCTTTTGGATCAGGCATATCCCCCGGGACTGACCTGCCCCTGTGGCATCTGCAGTCTGGGATGAGGCTGTGAAATATCTTTGTGGGAATAAAAAAGATGAAAACTGAGGTGTTGAATCCTTGTTGGGGGGGATGTCAAAGGTGCATGTTGGATGGAGAAGCAATGTGGTGCCCACTCTCTCATCTTGGGTCTGTGGTAACAGAAAGCAACCCCAGGAGTTGGCAGCCTGGTGCTTTGTCCTCAAAAGGCTCCCAGGTCACTGACAGCTGTAGCTTTGGGGCTCATGAGGATAGAAAGGCTCTCCAGCAGCTTGGGAGCCTATTGACAGAGATACGATAGAGGGAGAAATAAACCATTCCACCTACCTTTTTTTGGGACTTTAAGCCTCCTGGAGGTTGACTCTGCCAAAATTTTGCTACTTCTTGTTCTGCTCCATAACTTTTTCCTGTGAAATCTCTTTTTTTAAAAATTTTTCCCCTTTTATTAAGTCATATACACGTAGATCATGATACATTTATGCATATGTGGGGTACAATATGTTGATTACTTTATACAATTTGGAGTGCTTATATCAAACTAATTAATATAGCTTTTGTGTCATTTGATTATTGTGTTAAAATATTTATGTTCTATAATTGATAGATTTGACCTGTACCCTTGCAATATGCTCCATAGGTGTGGTCCAGATTCTGTCATGTTTCCCTTGGAATTACATTTGACATAGGATTGTTTGCTTGTTTGTTTTTTCTTTTTCATCTAAAACTTCTTCTTCTTTCTGAGACAATCTTGCAGTTGGTATATCTGGTCAGCCACCTTCCAGAAATCTGTTTTCCATTATGTTTTGCAAATAAAGTAAATTTGGAAATTTTTGGTTTGTGTTAATGGAGAAAGTTAATAAAGGATCAGTTTTTAATTTTAAAAAATTTTGACAAGATTTTATAAGGATATAAGTCTATGTTTATATTCTTATATTTATATATTAACTATATAAAGATAAATTTTATTTAATTTTTATTGAATTTGGTGTTTTCTGGTTTAAATTTAAAACAAATTATTTTTTGGAAATACTATAAACTAATTTGGCAAAATAGACAAATAAGTAAATAAAAAGGTATCTACGATAACAGTAACAAAAACTCTGCACAAAACATTAAATTTATTCCGATGGTAAATACTTAAAATACATTATACCAAAACAATCTTAAAAATGAAGAATAAATGTGAAGTCCTCACATTTTCTGATTCCAAAATTTACTGCCAATGACAGTAACCAAGATAGTGGGGAATTAGCACAAGGCAAGACATGTGGATCAATGGAATAAACTGAAAGTCCAGAAATAAAGCCTTTCATTTATGCTCAAATGATTTTTGAAAAGGGTGACAAGACAATTAAATTAAAAAAAAAAAAAGTCTTTTCAACAAATTTTGCAGGAACAATTGAAATCCATATGAAAAACAATGACAACATACACAAAAATGAAGACCATGTAAATATGAGTTAAAACTATAAGACTCTTAAGAGAAAACATAAGTGTAAATTATTGTTTCCCTAGATTTGATGAGTTTCTTAGATATGACATCAAAAGCACAAAAAGAGAAAAATGTTATCCTCAAAGTTAAAAAAAAAAAAAAAACTTGTACATCAAAGGATATAATATAGAAAGTGAAAAGGTAATCTATAGAATGGGAAAAGTGTTTGCAAATCATCTATCTAACTTTATCCAGATAAAGGACTACTACCAATATATTTTAAAATTCTTACATCTCAATAATAAGAAGATGACAAAAGTCAAAAATAGGCAAAAGTGGACATTTCTCCAAAGAAGATATACATGAGGCAGGAGAGTGACTTGCTCCTAGGAGCTCCAGTCCAGCCTGGGAAACATAGTGAGGTCCCATCCCCCAAAACAAACAAAACAAAGCAAAAAACCAAAGAAGATATACAAATAGTTGATAAACACACGAAGGGTCAGTCAACATCATTAAGCCATCAAGAAAAGGCAAAACCAAAACCTCAGTGAGGTACACTTCACACTACTGGCGTGGCTGTAATCAAAAGGTAGACAGTAGCAAGAGTTGAAGAGGTCAAAGAAACTGTAACTCTCATACAGTGCAATGTGGAACAACCACTTAAAAACAGTCAGGCGGCTCTTTAAATGGTTAAACATAGAGTTACCATATGATTCATCAATTTCACTCCTAGGTATATACTCAAGAGAAACAAGAACATATGTCCACACAAAAATTGCTCAAGAATACCCAAAGTAGCATAATTAAATAACCCAAATGTATAAACAACCCAAATATGCAAATAAACCTGAGGAACTGTTAAATACAATGTGGTATATTTATACAATGGCATATGACCCAGCAGTACAATGAAACAAAGTACTGATACATTCTGCAATATGGATGAACCTTGAAAATATATTAAGTGAAAGAATCCAGTTACAAAAGTTCACATATGATTCCACTTACAAAAAACATTCAGAATAGGCAAATTTATAGAGATGGAAAGTACGAGAATATTAGTAGTTTTTTAGGGGTGGGCGGTATGGGGAAATTGATGTCATGGCTAAGAAATATGAGTTTATTTGGGGATAATAGGAATTTTTTGTTTTTGTTTTTGTTTTTTTTTGAGATAGAGTCTAAAGCTGTTGCTCTGGGTAGAGTGCTGTAGCATCGTAGCCCACAGCAACGTCCAACTCTTGGGCTCAAGCAATCCTCTTGCCTCAGTTTTTTTGTGTTTTTTTTTTTTTTTTTTTTTTTTCTATTTTTAGTAGAGACAGGGTCTTGCTTTTGCTCAGGCTGGTCTCGAACTTATGAGCTCAAGCAATCCACCCACATTGGCCTCCCGGAGTGTTGGGATTATAGATGTGAGCCACCATGCTGAGGTCGGGTGGATTGCTTAAGCTCAGGAGTTCGAGACCAGCCTGAGCAAGAGTGAGATCCTATTTCTACAAATAGCCAGGCATTGTGGTGGACACATATAGTCCCAGCTACTCTGGCAGCTGAGGCAAGAGGATTACTTGAGACCAAGAATTTGAGATTGGTGTGAGGTATGACACCATGGCACTTTACCAATGGTGACAAAGTGAGACTGTCTCAAGAAAAAAAAATAATAAAATAAGATAAAATACAATTGGGCTCTGTGGAAATAAATCCTATAGTTTTACTTTAAATCATTGCTCTACCACCTTCATGCCAAATTCCAACACTTTTGAGGGCTGAAACAAGAGGACAAAGTGACAAGTTACAAATCAAGTGAGTAAACTTAAATAAAATAAGTTCCAGTCCCCACCATGGCAAATATATTACAATAATGACCAGGAAGACCTGTCTGAGTTTGGAATTTGTAGACTCTTCAGAGTTTAGGATTGGGACTTTGAAGTAAGGGCAAAGCCAACCCCTAGTACCTGCCCTTTACTTCTTCTCTTTTTACTCAGCTCCATCCTGAACTCTGGGGTCCTCGCACGCATTACACAGGTACCCACTCTGAACCGCCCAGCCTGCATGCATTTCCATACCCCGTCTCTTATGCAAGCGAAGGTGGACATGGCAAGAAGATTTTCTGGTGATGGTCTTCAGATACAGCTTCTCAAGTAGGATTTTTCTCTACTGAGAGACCTATGAACTACTTACTGTATATATTAATACAATGGTGAGAGACCAGGTGGTTGCAAAAGGCACTCCAGTTCAATGGAGGGAAATAGGAGGCACATGGCTGTCACTCATCACAGTGATTATGAGATGCAGCCGAGTATATGCAGCCTGAGTAGGACCTATTCCTTCTTCTTGGAAATAATTCTCTGAGACTTTTAGATTGGTTGTCGGGGCTCTTGGTTCTCTGCTCTAAGTAACTTTTTAAAAAATATAAATGGCCCATGTTCAACGCGAGGCAGGGTTCTTAGTTCTCAGGCCTCTTCTGATTTTAGACTCTCTTTTTTGTCAGTACACAATGACATCATTTCTTTTAGAACTCCTTTCAAAGCTTGTCTGGAGACCAATTTAAATTTGGTCAAAATTATATTTGAGTAAAGGAAGTAGTTTTATCAGTAGAGTTGTTAAAAAGATTTAGTGAATGATTCACTAATTGTAAAGCACGTTGTAGAAACTACAAAGCACAACAGAACATTGTTCTGTACAAATATTGATTAGCACACGTGTTTATCAAATGAACAAAGGAAAAAAAAAACAATAAAGATGACAGAAAAAATGCCAAATCTTTATAATTGTTGAAACTGGCCCATATTTACATAGGTCTTCCTTATTATATTCTCTCTACTTCTATGAAAATTTCCATGACAATAGTTTAAAGAACTCAAATATTATACAACCCAGGCAAAATAAAATATTTTAGGAGTATTTTGGTTTGTTGGGTTTTCTTTTGTAGAGTCACACATTGGTTAAAATAGTTCTGGGGCAGCCAACTTAAAAATTGTCTAATACAGTGGTTCTCAACCTTCCTAATGCCCGGCCCTTTACAACCTTTCGTGACCCACAGGTTGAGAACCGCTGGTCTAATGTCTTTGTAGGAAATAGAAATGAGAAACTTATGCAATCCCAGGGCAAATGGGAGGAGGCAAGCTTTATCTAGACCACAGGGCTACTGCTTGATTATCTATGATTTTGTCATTGAGGAACACAGGCTTAATATTGACAGATCTTTTGATATTTCAAGAATAGATGCAAATCTGTGGTTTTACCTAAACCACTGAATATTTAAACATGGGAAAAATATATAAAATGTAAAAGAAATCGCTGTGCTGCATAAATAAATTATGTCATGGTCATTCATGTCTAGTAATACTCAAAGTCAAAGAATGAACAGCTTCAATTTTGCCAATTGCTTTAGTTTGGATGGTTATAATAAATACCATTGGCTGGGTAGCTTGTAACAGCAGAGTGAGAACATAAGAGGGAAACGTCTTTTGGAAGGCCAGTAGATGGAAGCCATTAAAAATGTTAACATGTAGAGAAATACTCTTGGACTAAACAAGCTCATTTCTAAGAATTTCTTCAAACAAAAACTCACTTATGTGTACAATGGTAACATGTACAAGCATGTCATTTTCAGAATCATTTATAATAGCAAAAGAAGAATGGAGATACCCTATATATTAGTTACATAGGTAAGGGATTCAATAAGTATGGTACAAAAAAATTAAGTAATAGTGGAAAACAACTGAAAAAAGTGTGAAAGATACACATCTACTTATAAAGAAAGTGCATGCCATCTAGTTATTAAAAAGATAATTCCGGAAGAATGGGTAGAATATAATTATGTTTTCTGAAATATTTGTATGTATATGTGTGTTAGATCTTAGCAAGACAACTGGAGGAACAGACAACAGAATTTTAGAACAGATTGAATTTTAGATGAAAACTTGGAATGGAAAATTGAGAAAGGACTTAGTTTATAGCTATTGCTTAAACCCTATCCAATAAAAATATATATTCAGCGATTGTTATGTGAACAAAATGAATAGTAAAGAAAAAACAAAATGAAGGCAAAAAAATGTGGTTATCACAGGAACAAAGGATATCTTGAAAATAAAGTATGTTCTTATTTAAAATGTTACTTAAAATGATGTGGAAGCCATGCTGTTAAGGGAGAGCTCTATAGTGACGTGAGTTAAAATACAGGCTCCCTTGTCTGACCATCTGGCCTTAAATCTAGGACAGTCAGCTCTGTGACTTTGACTAGGATTTATGACTGTGCTAAATATCTACTAATAGTAGATAATAGCCATAAAATACTTAATATGTACCCTGAAATTTTGGGTACAGTGTCTACAGACATTAGCCATTCTAATTCAATGGAGATGAAAATTAGGAGACTAAATCAAGAGGATTTGCTCAACCATCTCTGAATGTATTGTTAAGGGTATTTTTAGTGTGAAATACACATTTTTGTAGTAGAAACAATGGCTCCCAGATACTCACTATGTGAAATTTATATATTCAAGATGATACGTTTGTGAAACTCCCTCGCATACAACTACACTTTTTATCTGCTATATTTAATGTGATAGACTATAAGCAAAATATGGTTGTGAAATACAGACTAATTGTGAGGCCATTGATTTCCTAACAGAACACTTTTCATCAGTTACTTTCATGAATGTTTATAGACATGTAAGATCATAATATTACCTCTAATAATGCAGATCTGGAGGGAAGTCACTGGCCACTGAAACCATTATTCATCATTGGTCCTGAACCTGGACTAGACTTAGGTGGAAAACAGAGGGCACGCAAACCGAAACATCAAAGCGTGTTTCCTGCGAATTCTAATGCCTAAGAGCTCAAAAATTTATTTTGTCAATACAACATTTCATCATGCCTGGAACCATTTTCTCAAAGACAATTTTGGCTGAAGATGACCCGAAAACAAAATATAAACCTACTTTTGATTCAGGAAAGATAAAACCACAAATAATAATAGATACCCAAAGATGACAGAAGAAGCAAATACTGAAGGACTCAGAGAAGATCTAGAGCTCGTTTGTTGCACAATAAAAGACTTGTAATAATAGAAATGTCTTAAAATATGTATGTTTTGTTTGTGTAGAACATGTATGAAAATATATATTTTACCATTTTAAAGTTATAATCCTTACCAAAGTTATTTCACTGGCAGTTAAAAAAATGTGTTATTGTAACTTTTCTGATAAAATAGTTTTATAATGAACATTTAGAAATCATATGCATATTAATATTTCATTTCCACTTGCAGTCCCCCATCTTTTAAACCTATTTTTTATTGATAAAATGAGAGCCTTTTAATTAACTGTTTGGAAGTAAGATGTTAGAAGAGTCTGTCCTAAGCATGCTAGATTGTGGTCAAGGGAAAATAATCTTTAATTTAACTCAATTTTCTTTTTCACAGAACATACAAAAAAATTGAAATGTCTGCTTCTGGAAAAGGCATGGATTCTATTAATATATAGAATATCTGCTAAGCCCTTGTTTTCTTCTAATCAGTATTTTCTGACTGAAAAAATTACACAAGGTATACCCACAATATATGTTTGTTGTATTTTGAGGTTATTCGAGCCAACTTATTTTTATTTTTTCATATTGAATGAATTTCCCAGGGTTTTTTTGTTGTGTGAAATTCAAACAGTTTGTAATCTTGAGATATTTGTGTCTCTCTTTATTCACATTCTACCAAAGCAACAATTTATTTGGAAAGATGTTGCATAATTCCAGTAAAAAATTTAGTATTTGAATTAGTAATTCAATATTTTGTTTCATATTTGTTATAACTTCCCACTTAATAACAATATAGTTTTATACAATTTGCTGCAGTACCTTATAGTTCTAATACAGTAAGTAATTTAATCATCCTGAATATTCAATACATGTTTTTTGAACAATTATAATAAACTACAGCACACTTAAGCTGGTTTTGCTGTACTGTTAATTTCACTTAATTTTTTTATGGTTTTTGTAATCAATACCTATGGCTACAATATTATTCCTATCAGATAAAAAACTGAAATGATCCTTTGTCTGTTATACCCTGTCTCCTTCTCCCCAAATAAATACTATTCAGACTCTAAATTAAGGACCCATATTCTCAAGAAAATTATGTATTGTGCAATCTGAGTTCTTTTCAAGATTGAAAATGAGATTGAGTGGTAAAGTCAAAGACCTCTACCTTTTGAGTTCATTACTGTATCTGGGAACTATGTGGTAAAATGCCTTAACCAGCAGGATAGGAAGTAAGTACGTCCTAGAACTTATAAGTCCTAGGCCATGAAGAGCTTTCTAAATTAAAATGAACACCTAGGATGACTGTTGGAAGCCAGGGCTATGCACAGAGCATCTGTGTAATGTGCTGTGTGGCTGGCATTGCTAAACAGACAAGCTGTCACATTCTGCACTAGCTGAATATTCTAGTGCTTTTCCTCTGTCAACCAAGGTAGAGGACACGGCAGTAGTCAAACCTCCAGGTGACAAAAACCTAAAGTAGTGTGGTGAGCCCTGTATTACACAGGAGAATTTACAAGTGTAGGTAGGGAGAGGCATCTCTTGCCATAGCATCTACATCATAATCCAAATGCATCCTTTGACTGAGAACATCACTATTAAAATAAAGCCACGTTCTATAATGACAGGGACTACCCTGGGTAAATCCAGATCTTAAAACACAAAAACAAAATCTCTAAAAAGTATCATCTTAACTATTTCTAACCAAAGCTAAAAACAAGTATTTTTAATATTGCAGTCATTGAATAGGAAGAAAAAAATTACATACTATATTATTCAACAAAGGATGTTACCATGAATGTGTTAACAGATAGGCTAAATAGATATTTTGATTTATTGATAAAAAAGTATATTTTATTTACTTAGTAAAAAAATTTTACTTTATGTATTTCTTATTCTGAGGAAATAAAATTATTCCTTTTTCATTTTTATAAATATTTTTTTCATAAGCAAAGAAAGCACGGTAATCCTTAAGTGGCATGTGTGAAGAACAATCTATGAATTATGGCTATTTGGTGCCACCTAGTGGTAAAGATCTTTTAAAATCAATTTAGGTTACCTTTGCTTTTAGAAAATTTGTAATGAAAAACAATTTATAGATGGCTGAATTGTTGCCTAAAAGAGATAAGAATTAAGACAAAATTTATTTTACTCTCACAGACATTAACTATGATTGGCTCTTACACTCAACATTGGAGTGACATTTGGTTTGACTGGTATAGAATGCTTTATGACTAAAAGAACTGACTCAGGGTTGACAGCTTTTTATTCTGTTCTATTTTTATTTTTTCGTTGGTTGGTTTTTCAAGTCAAGGCTCTAGAGTTAAGATTGATGTCAAGTTAGAGATGATATATTATCTGAAAATTATCATTAATTATAATGTCATCAATATAATAAATGTCATGCTCATGTCATTCTGTGGTCAGTAACATATGTCTTATAGAAAATAGAAGATTTTAAAGTGCCAGATATATTTTTCAGAATTAAAGAATAATGGGGCCTCCAAATTTAGTGGCCATGCTCTGATAGCCTCCTGCCCAGGAGAGCGCCTGTTTTACTCACAGGATCCAGAAGGAGTAGATACGCAAACCACTGGCAAATCCTTGGATACAGTTGGCTGGACCTGAGCAGATCCTGGCAGGTACTGAAACAATCTGATTCTTTTTTTTGATCATTTGGGATGGGGCACTGAGAGGATAAATCAGATGAATCATGGTACTTAATGTCAAAATTCATGAAACTCCAAGGACCAGGCCAATGCAACAGGATGTCAAAGTCATTTTCAAGTTACAGAATCCATGAAAAAGCAGCAGGAGGCAGTCTTCAGAGAAATCAGAAGAGTGGAGCCATGTATAGGGAATAACAAAGACCACGGAGCCTGTAATTGACCAGAGAAAGGCGTAACCTTAATTCTTGTCTTCCTATGCCCTAGCTTTCTGCTTCTTGTCCTTGCTGTGTTCCTAGAAGTAATGCCTTCAAGTTACAACCTTCTTACATTACCTGGAGGTTTTTAATCCTTTCAACAAAATGATTCCATGTTATAGAATTATGTTTCAAATTTGGGGAAATGTGTTTCATCAGATGGGAATGGTATTATTCTCAAAGTATCTGTGAGTATCAAGATGTTACAAAAAACTATGGGAATGATTGAGTGAAATTTTTAACTTACAAGGAATTTGTAGATTATTACTTGTGTTTTTGATATTTTTGAACATTTTTCCTCCTGTATTTCCCTGTTTCCCTTCTTCTCATTTTGCAAGTTCCTATTGCCTCATAGGAGAAGCGTTTCAGTGTACAGTGTGTGGTGCACCCTGCTGCTTTTGCCATGGGTTTATAGAAGCCGAGACCAGCTGTATTGGAATGGGAATGTCAGGGTAGTGTTATACGGCGTAAGTGAGAAGTGAGAAAATTTTTCTCTAGTCTGGAGAAACATGACTATTGAACAATGGAAAAGTGAGAGATCTTGTAGGGCTTGGGAGCAGAGGAGGAGTTGAGTACTGCTTTTTGAAAACAGTTCTGGGGATGGAGATGGGCAGGGTTCCAGGCAGGGGGAACCACATGCAGGCACAAAAATTGTTTGTACCGAAGTGATACCTCAAAAGCCGTGGCAAAGGGCTCTGGGACATGCAGGATCATGTAACAAGGCAAAAAAAGACGTGTACTTAATGACCAAAGCCAGGTGGACCCCTTTCCCTCGGCCTTGATTGTGTAAGAGGCTAGAACTGAGCAACCACCCTGGAAGGATTCCAGGAAGGGCTGAATTAAGTCTTCAAGATCTAAGGAAATGGGGGCTAGGAACTAGAAATGAAGTTGTTATATAAAACAATACCTCTTGTAAGTTTAGGTGCATTGGCTGAGCTTCATGATATTATACAATGTTAAAGTATGAAGTGATTTCCTTGTTATTTCACATTAACCAATATTTGCATTAATTTTACAAACACATTAAAAAAACATTTATTTCCTACTTTGGGGTATCTCCAAAAACTGACCGTTATAGCATACCTAAGTGCTTATAGAAACAAAGATTTTTAGACTTCTGCCTCCATGCAGTGCTTCTCCATAATGGGGGCTTAGGAGAAACTTTAAAAGAAGTGCCCCAGATTCTTCTGTTTTGTAGCCAGCTTGGCAATCAACCCTGTAGCTGAGTGTAAACAATGACTCTCTGCCAAAATTGATCTTTATTATTGAAACATCTTTAGGTTAACTATAGTTTATCTGAAGACCTTTTTATATAGGAGGAAAAAAATGGTCATTTTCACTAAATTCGCGTTAAAATCATTGTGTAGGATAGTGAATAAATAGTCACAATCGTTAAAGATAGTGCTTATGTAGTTATCCGTACATGTAACAGTTAAGAACTTTCCTCACATAAAATACTTTCCGGACTAGAGAAACACTCATCAACAAGAAAGAAGACGTCGATTTCTTCTCAGTTGTATGTTTTCCCCTTAACTTGTTCCAACCTTAGGATTTGAGGGACAAAAAAAGATGAGGTGTTATCATTGCTTCTAACTCTTTTTACCACTTGTCTTACAGAGTTATGGGTAAGAATTGGACCACGTGAAAGATTTGAGGTGCGGGAATGTCAACATACCTACTGTAATTTTTTAACCATAAATTTCTAAGTTAATTTTCCCCCAAAGAGCGTAAGGAAGGAAGAGCAAAAAGGTAGAATGAGCGGGTAATATAAGCTCCCCTTCCCCTCACATTAGCATAGTGGGAGAGATGAGTCTATTTGAATGAAGCTATTAGCTCACGTAATATGAAGTAAACATACAGCGTATGAATATTTTTATCTCACAGTGCAGCAGTATGTGGGCCTTCACGTAAGTCACTGCCCTATGTAGGGAGAAAAGTTAGTGCGGGAAGTGATCTCAGAATGGCCCCCTGATAGCCCAGGCCCAACATGAGGCCGACTTAGAACAGGATGTAGGTTACAAATGGAAGCAGAACTAAACTTAGCCTTTCAAATCTTTGCTTCTGATGATAGGACTGGGTCTTTGCACTCTTGTATTTAGAATATATATTACTAAAAGCTTCCTGCCACGTTTCTGAAAGTTGGGTGTCACAAATTCACATGTGGACACGTAAACTCCTAATGCAATAGTATGAAGAAGTGGGGCCTATGTTACAAGCGCTCCACCCTCCTGGATGGAGATAGTGGTCTTATAAAAGAGATCGAAGGAAACTGTTTTACTCCTCTGCCATGAAAAGACATGGGCATCAGGCACCATTTATCAAGTATAGAACAAGTTTTTCACTCAGCACTGCTGAATCTGTTAGCAATTTGATCTTGGATTCTCAGCCTCCAGAACTATGAGAAATAAAAGCTATTACTCATAAATCACCCATCAAAGGCATTTTGTTATAGCAGCCTGAAAAGACTAAGGCAGTGCCAGGGAAAGTTTTATGAATTAAATTGAGTACAAGGTCCCCTACAAGAGCTCACCTGCCTGGGCTGAAGGTCAAGAGATACCAGTAGTCCAGGGACTCTGCTGCTGGCTCCAGTACTCATCCAGCAGCCTTAGCTTGCTTTTATGTGGAAGTTCAGGTTTTGTTCATATCATGTTATTGAGAATCTAGGCGTTATCTAGGCATAAAATATGAAGAACCTCGCCTCTGTCCTCAAAGCAAGAATGCCTCAAAACTTCCATTATAACTTTGTAAATACCCATGTATCCTGAGTGATGAACAAAGTAAATACTTAGGGTACAGATAAAAAGAACACTAAGTTAACTTAGGAATTTTTAGGAAGTTCCCTGGGAAAGGTTGTAAACAGAGCTGAATTTTGGAATTGATCTAGTAAAGAATAGGGAGGCATTTCAGGAGATGAAACTGTCTAAGGTGAGAGATGGGAGCATGATACCACATGGTACATGTGAGGAGCAGGCTTAAGCAAATGCAGATGGTGAATGATGAAGGCTGAAGGCTTTGGTAATAAGAATACAGGAGATTGCGCTGAGAAAAAATCAGAAGGGGGAATTGAGGAGCATTATTCAAAGTCCATTGCCTATGGGGGAAAATGGAACTCTTAAGATATCTTATGATTCTGGCTTTCCTGGTTGGGTTGAAGATGGCCTTTAAACAGAAAAATGCATGAAGACAAAGGGGAAGGTTCAAGACAAAGGTAAGACATTCAGGTGAGCTGCAGTTGAGGTGGCTGTGGGACATTCATTGGTCTACAAAAAGCAATTGGATATGGTCTCAAGTTTGAAATAAATGTCAGTGCTTTAGATACACATTTGGAGATTTTAAGAATACAGGTGGCAATTAAAAACACGGGAGAGGATAATTTCATTCAAAGAGGTTTAGAATGAGAGGAGTGGTGGGTAAGATGTGAACAGTTTATGGGAGACTGAGTGTAGGGTGAGAGGTCACACACGAGGTCCAAGTGTGACTCATATGATTCATTTAGTCATGGTTGTCTTGGATGACCTTGAATTGATCTGTACTTGCTAGTTTTCTGCCTGCTTCTCCCAGGCTCACTGACTTTCCAGACCAGCGGTTCTCAACCTGTGGATCGCGACCCCTTTGGGAGTCAAAAGACCCTTTCACAGGGGTCACCTAAATACATCTGACATATCAGATATTTACATTACGATTCACAACAGTACCAAAATTACATTTATAAA
Organism: Loris lydekkerianus; assembly: GCA_963574355.1. Classification (NCBI taxonomy): domain Eukaryota; kingdom Metazoa; phylum Chordata; class Mammalia; order Primates; family Lorisidae; genus Loris; species Loris lydekkerianus. The sequence goes on from CAUYPK010031156.1 coordinate 25,302, forward strand.
GTAGCAACGAAGATAATTTTATGGTTGAGGATCACCACAACATAAGGAACTGTTTTAAAGAGTTGTGGCATTAGGAAGGTTGAGAACCACTGTTTTAGACCTTGGGCTTAAGAACCTCAAGGTACCCTCATGCTCTCTTTCCTTAAGGACCTGTTAGTGGGAGCCTTTGCTTGTTTGTTTGCTCCATAGTACTTTTAATTCTTACTTATCACACTACCGGTTTCAACACATGGACTTCCTAGACTTGTGTTTAGTCTTACCGGCTCTTTGGGTTCATGGAGAAACACAGGAAAAGACACAGAGTGGAATGCAATCATTTGTAAACGTTTTTTTTCTGATCAGTAGGATCAGTGTTTTGTATGATCTCCAGTAAATAAAAGATAAATCAGGGTTGCCATATTAAAGGTAAGTTTATGTCCCAGAACAACTCTCTCTCAAATCTGCCCTTGTCTCTCTAGCAGCTCCTTAGGCATTTCCTCAGAACCCAGGGCTTTATGGGCCACAGTAGGGATACACTTTTATAGGGTAAATAGCAGGCACTTTATGAAAGCAAGGTTTAAACTCTGATCCTACAGCTCACTGGCTATTTGTTTTTGGATAGATTTTTAGTCTTTCTGAACCTTATATTCTTCAGTTATAAAATATAATTACTTCGTGGGCTTGTTAGCGTCAAATGAGGTAACGTATCGATGCAAAGTGCAAAGGGCACAGGAGTCTCCGTAAGTGTTGATTTTCTTGCTTTCACCATACCCAGGTCTTGATGTATAATTTATGGAATCCAAATAAAAATGTGCAGTCATACAGTGGGAAAGAGTTGAGACTTACCTATTTCAGTCTCCCTAGAGAGCTCCTTTCAAGATGTCTGCTGATGGCCATTTACTAACGTCTGAAGATTGCTTACAGATTGTAGAGACTGAGAACTCTCTCCTTTTTTTCTTAGTGACAGATTCTGTTTCCCTGATGTACACCACAGACTGAGTAAAAAATTTGACCCATTGTCCTAAAATAGTGTTGTGTATTATTTGGAACAACATACATTATGTAATCATTCAAATTTTAGTGCCAAATTACTAAATATTAGATAAGTTATGATCTTGTTTTGGTTAAAAGATATATAAACATACTCATATATGTGAGTATATATATATATACACGGACATAAGATCTACAGAGATTTATGTAAAAATTTAATAGTTGTTGACTAAGTATTGGTATTATACAAGCATTTATTCTTTGCAAAACATTCTTTGTGGCTGGGCACAGTGACTCATGACTGTAATGTGAGTTGTTTGGGAGATTGAGGCTGGAGATTCTCTTGAGGAATCTCAGGAATTTGAGATCAGCTCAGGCAACATAGCAAGGTCACTATCTCTATGAAGAAAGAAAAAAAAAAATAATAGAAAAAATTAACTGGGTGTGATGGTATGTACCTATAGTCCTAGCTACTAAGGAAGATAGGAAAGGGGGATTGATTGCCTGAACTCAGCAGTTTTAGGCTCCTGTGAGCTATGCCCCCCATGCCACTGTACTCCAGCCTCCGTGTCTCAAAAACAAGCAAAAAATAAACCACTTTATTTAATGACTTTCTTCCATGTACTTTCATAGACACTACCTTTTTGTCATCTCAACCCTCATAATAATTTTTAAACATACATAGGGAAGATGTTCTCTTCCTTCTGCATGCTCAGGCATACACACATAGTCCCAGCTCGCAACCATCCTTTCCATCCCCAGCCAGAACTCAGACAGATGAGCTGATTTTCTGAGGTGGATTGGGAATAGTGGAACAAGAATTAAACTCAGATCTTCTAACTCTTATTCTTCCCACCACACATTTTTTTTGTTTGTTTGTTTTGGTCTTTTTAGTCTCAACATCCAAGTCTTTCAGTTCAGTCACTTTTGACGTAACTCACAGACTTCCTGTCCTTTGGGACATTATTTCCTGACTGTATTCTCGTCTGTTAACTGTCTAATTAAAATGAAGTATCTAGAAGTGTGCTTAATACTCAGGTGTAATCTGAAAAGCACATAATATAGTTTATTACCTTCCTTGATTAGGACATTATACATTTATTAAATCAAGATGTAATGCTTTTATTAAATATGCATGCATTTCAGCTAATTTAAAAACAATATTTTATATTTTCATTATGAAACTAATATATGTTAACTGTAGGACATGTGATAAGTACAAAGAAGCAAAAAACTACTCATATATCATCCATAGTTCCTTTACCCAAAGATAACTTTTCTAAACACTGCATTTTGTGTCTTTTCCCAGAAGAAAGGGGGCTCTATGGGGAAAGAATTTCGATTATTTTGTTTAATATTCACTCCATGCCTAGATCATTATTTGGTCTATTAGTAGGCACTTAATCAAACTTGTTCAATGATCAAATAAAATACTCATGTATTTGTTTTTATATTTTTGAGCATATAATGAAATCCATAAAATTTTGTAGCTTGGCTTCTTCAACTCATATTAAGTTATTGATAGTAACAGCATTTGTATTTTATCATGAATTATTTCCATCATGATAATGATTACATAATACTCAAGTGAATATACCATTTTTTAATTGAACAATAGAATGTTTTGATTTCGTGCTGTGATAACACTATCACCAACATCTCTTTGCTTACCTTTTCATTCTTTAAGAACTATCTTTCGCAGATATTTCCAAATCAAAATTATTGTTTCAAAATTGTGAGCAATTCAAAACAAACATTCTTCCCTTCCCTCTCCACAGTTTACATAGAGTTTGACTACCTATTAGATTTGTGGTTATTGTCCTTAAACTTCTGACTATTTTTCACTTCACCATCTACATCTACAATAACAACAAGCTTTAGACATCAGTGCAGACGGTGTGAATTCATGTTCCTGTACCATCCCTGCCTGTATTTCCCCTTCCTGCACAATACGACCACTTCCTATTGGTCAGAATTAAGTAGCAGTTCTACTTTTTGCTTCTCCGACCTTCCAAGAGATGATATTGTCAGCAAGTCAAGTCAAGAATTTGTCTGTTGCTTGGCTTTTTAGTATAATTATATTTCTAGCAGATATCTTTATAGTGGAAGTACTCCACTAATGTCCACTAATGGCAGAATTTTACTCTCTGTTAAGAAAACAAAGTCCGCACAAGTCAGCCTGGCAGTCTCTCTCAGCTCTTAACACTGGATTCCTTTTGTTTTTTGGGCTTCTTACAGGTTTCATCTTTACGCATCCATGGAATTCCATATAAAAACCATCCTTGTTAAAAACAAAACATAAATACATTTCATAAAACATAGTGCGTATTTACGTCTAATTTTATAGATCATACATATCAATTATAGAAATCCTAGAAAATGATGAGAAGTATAAAGAAAAAATCCCCCCAAAACCTGCAATCCCACAATTTTAAAGATAGCACCAGTTGACATTTTCCCATATTTCTTTAAGATCTCCTTTCTCTCTCTCTCTGTTATATATAGCTGGAATAGAACTCTATGTATGTGAAACTTTTGCCTTAAGATTATGTTTAATATTAACATAAGCATTTTCTCAAAACTAAGAATTTTCGAAAAAAACTTGATTTAATGATTACCCCAATTCCATCATAAATATAGCCTACTGCTAATTTAATCATGTTCCTGTATTTTTCATATGTTGCAATTTCTCCCTAATAAAAATAATTCTTCCACAAGCATCTTAGTATGTAAATTTGTATATACAACTGTGATGATTTCCCCCAGATAAATTCCTTGATGTGGAATTACCTGAAAAGTAAGTCATACTGATTTAAGCTGTGTGTTTATGTTCCGATATTCCTGCTCCCTTGTCAACTCTGAGGTTTTGTCAGCTTTGCTAATTTTACTGGTGAAATTGATGCTTGATAGTTTTAATTCTCATTCACCATCTTTTAGCACATTTTATATCTCTTATGTTTACTGTATGCTTTTTCCTCCCACATAGGAATTTGCCATATATTTCTGCCTATTTGTATCTCTTTCTTTCTTTCTTTCTTTCTTTCTTTCTTTCTTTCTTTCTTTCTTTCTTTCTTTCTTTCTTTCTTTCTTTCTTTCTCTCTTTCTCTCTTTCTCTCTTTCTCTCTCTCTCTCTCTCTCTCTCTCTCTCTCTCTCTCTTTCTCTCTCTCTCTCTCTTTCTTCTTACTTTCTTTCTTAAATCATAGCTGTGTACATTGATATGATCATGGGGCATCATACACTAGCTTCATAGACCGTTTGACACACTTTCATCACACTGGTTAACATAGCCTTCCTGGCATTTTCTTAGTTATCGTGCTAAGATGTTTACATTCCACATTTACTAAGTTTCACATATACCATTGTAAGATGCACCGCAGGTATAATCCCACTAGTTTCTATTTTATAACATTAATTCTTATACATAGTTTTTAAAATCCAACTTTATCATAAGGTTTATCATTGCCAATAACAGTCCTAGGGTCATGCCTACCTGCCACCAATTTCATATTTTTAGAGGCATTACTTACCAACCCACTTAGTTGTGTCATCTGCTATTTTTTCCTTCCTTCCTTCCCTCCCTCCCTCCTTCCTTTCTTCCTTCCTCCCTCTCCCTCTTTCCTTTCTGTTCATGTCTCCTTTCTTTTCCTTTCCTTCCCTTCCCTTCCCGTCCCTTCCCTTCCCTTCCCTTCCCTTCCCTTCCCTTTCCTTCCCTTCCCTTCCCTTTCCTTTCCTTTCCTTTCCCTTTTTCTTTTCTTTCAACAGAACCTTGCTTTGTCACCCTGGCAATAGTGCAGCAGCGTCATCCTAGTTCACTGCCACCCCAGACTCCTGGGCTCTAGTGATCTTCTTGAGTAGCTGAGACTACAGGCATACACTATCGTGCCCAGATTTTTTTTTTTTTTTCTATTTTTATTACAGATTGGGTCTCATTGTTGCTCAGGCTGGTCTGGAACTCCTGGTATCCAGCAATCCTTTCTCCTGGGCCTCCCAGAGTGCTAGGATTTCATGCATGAGCCACCATGCCTGGAGATTTTTTCTATATTCTGAATAACATGCTAAGAGATTTTCCTGAAGTATTCTAAATTCGGACATTATTGACTTGCTATCCTGAAATTATCTGTATTATGGATTCCCCTACCAACACATATTTCCTCTCCACCTTTACTTAAGACACAGTTTTGTTTAGAGTCAGTAGTTGATATCCTCACTAGTATGGCTACATACATCTTACCCATAGTTGATTACTTTCTTGTGAAAGTAATACCTGTTGTATTTTGCTATTTAGTTTTCCATGTATTCATTACTAATTTAATAATTTCTTCTCAAATCATCTTATCAATGTGGTAACACACACCAGATAGTTTTTCCTTCACTTGGTGGCACTTCTTGAAGGACCCAGTGGCCCCTTCTCCCATCTGGACCACCTGCTGCTCCCGTTGCAAGTTTTCACAGAGCACTCCCTGGACCCCTTTCTTGCATTGAATTCTGTGTCTTTTTCTTGAGTTATTCCCTCCAGTAGCTTCCTAGAAAATTGAGTGCAGGACGTAATATTTTTGAGGGATTGCAAGTTTTAACTTTCCCATCACACATGAGCAATAGTTTGGCTTTTTATATATTACAATGTTGGAAATAATATTCCCTCATAATTTAAGAAGCAAATATTATATCTTTCCCTTGCATTCTTGTTCCCAGGATTGCTGTTGAGAAATATGACTTATTTCTATTCTTAATCCCTGAGCAGTATTTTCTCTCTGCAAGTAAGCTCTAGTCTAAAATCATTTTATTATTCGTGTTCTGACATTTCAGTCTTTTTGGTACCATAAACCAGAGCTTTGGGTTTTTCATGTCTTTCATCAACAAACCTTCTATAATCTTCTCAGAGGGAAAGGAAGCTTAGAAAGCAATTTTGGGGGACATTGTCTTTAATTTTATGTATTTGTTTGTTCATTCATCCTGTCACTCCTCCTTTGCATTCAACAGCATTTACAATACTGATAACATCCCCAAAATGGCGCCTAGCAATGAAGCCACAGGGGGAAATAGTTTCTCCCGTCAAGGAGTTTATAGTGTTGTTCCTTTATCTTTTATTAGCATTCTTATCTCTTTTTTTTATTCTTTCACCCAAGTATTACCTCTTAATATTTATCTATGTCTCGACATGAGTTTTGACTTTTTTGCAACCAATTGATATGTTAGATATATATTATCTATATATAATATTAGATATGTTCCCCCATAATCTAATTTGAGAGGCATTTATTGGCTGCACACCCTGTGCCACCGTCAGTCCTTGGTGTGGGGACACATATGTGAGCACGCGGCATCTGCCTGCACACCGATGGCCTTCTTGAGATCCCTAGAGGGTGAGAGAACTCATAGAAATTTACTTTTATCTAGGGCTCCTGAAATTGAGCATGATACATGCCTTTATTTGCTTGGATTTATAATCTTAGAGTTTTGAAAAATCTCACCACATCTCCAATTCCAGTCCCTTGAAGTAATGGAGATCAAGTTCAACAGTGAGAATGAGCACTGTCTTAGGGCAAAACTGAAGTACGACAAAGAACATCAATTAATGACATTCTATTTCTTTTTCTCACTCTATTCATTTCTTTGGCAGTAAGAGTGAAAAGATGGCTTGTCAATTACTTTACTATTTCTGACCTTTGCTATGATAACGACACTACAGAATTTTCTGACTCTTCCATATTCATTCTCTGTTGCATGCACAAAAGTTTTCAAGATTTTTGAATTCTTTCATTTGCCAATCAAAATTTGAAAAGTTTCTCACAAAAATGTTTGTTGTATATATTACAAAGGGATGTCTGAAATCAGATGATCTACTACAACAATTTAAGGTTTCATTTTCAAACAAATTCAGGAGAGAATATATTCATTCTCATAAAATTTATACAGTTGAAATTGTAAATATTTAATACATATTTTCCAATATTCTTCATTTATGAAATTCTGTTTTTTGTTTTTTTTTTCTTTAACAGCATTAACAGTTCAGGAAATTTATAACTTTGTCTTGTATGTAAATTATTATATGATTTATTTTGTAATAATCAATACCAACATGCACTTTCAATACATTTTCAGCTTTAAAATGCTTTTAAAATCATATATCTAGATACCTCATTAGAAAGTAACAACAAAAATGCAAACCAAAGTATAAGTAGGTTCTAGTTTGGAACTGTGAACTTGACAAATTAAGTAATTGCCATCTTTTGATGGTAAAAGCTTTATTGGTTTGTAGGTTTTTAATAAAGAATGCCTTTTGAAATTTTGAATTTAAAGATGTGATTCTATTTTTAGTGTTTAAAAAGGAACTTTATATAATGGTTAAAGAATTTTATGTAACAGGAAAGAAAGAAGACAATTTCAATTGTTCTTTGAAAATGTAAACATGACTGATTTTCACTGAATATGTTTATCATGCTTAACAGTTATATACATTATACTTGTAATGATTCTATATGTCCTAAAGTATTAGATATCTAAAATCTCAGCATTATATCTTAGTAATATATACTTTTAATGGTAAAAGTATGAGAAAATGGTTTTTATTTTGCTTTTGTATTACTTAAAACATCAGCCATTTAATCTGTCGGCTGTACCAAGTGGTCCTGTTTTCCCAGAGCTGCTCAGGCATCAATACAGCCTTCATAACTTAACATGGTCATATGACTAGGGTTAGGATCTATTTTTAAACAGTAGATACTGCTACATTCCTTCATTGTAGCTTAATACATTCTGCCCACATTTTCACTTTGTTTAAAGCTTCCTAGGTATTTACTTATTGTTTCTTTGCTATTTACTCATTTACCCCATTCATTTTAAAGAAGTGGATGAATGAGAATTAAAGGTACAATTATTATTTCCTACCTCCTCTATCCTGTAATTAATAACAAATATAATTTTGTAGTGGGAAACATTAACACTGTCATCTTAAATGTGATGAATATTCTCTTGGGTCAAATATATTCTTTCTCATATTTTCTGTATTCCATCATGCTAATTATCACAATCACAGCCACAGTTCTGCCCTATGATGGAGCCACCACTTTCAATTGTTTCACCAGTTTTTTTTTTTTAATTGTTAAATTATAGCTGTGTGCAATAGTGCAATCAAGGGGTACAATGTGTTGGGTTCATATACAATCTGAAATATTCTCATCAAACGGTTCAACGTGGCCTTCATGGCATTTTCTTAGTTATTGTATGTAGACATTTGTATTCTGCCTTTAGTAAGTTTCACCTGTACCCATTCTAAGATGGACCGTAGGTGTGGACCCACCCCTTACTCTCCCTCCCCGCAACTTCCCTCCCCCCAACTTCCCTCCCCCCTTCCCCTTCCTTGGCCCTTTCCTCATAGTCTTGTGCTATAGTTGGGTTATAGCCTTCATGTGAAAGCTATAATTTAGCTTCATAGTAGGGCTGAGTACATTGGATACTTTTTCTTCTATTTCTGAGATACTTTACTAAGAAGAATATGTTCCAGCTCCATCCATGTAAATATAAAAGAGGTAAAGTCTCCATCTTTCTTTAAGGCTGCATAACATTCCATGGTATACATGTACCACAATTTGCTAGTCCATTTGTGGGTCAATGGGCAAATTGGGCAACTTCCATGACTTAGCAATTATGAATTGGGCTGCAATAAACATTCTGGTACAGATGTTTTTGTTGTAGTGTGATTTTTGGTCTTCTGGGTATAAACCTAGTAAAGAAATTATAGGATCTAATGGCAGGTCTATGCCTTTCCCATACCCTAAGTCCTTGATAGTTTAGGATGGTTTAGTGATATTAAGGAAAAAGAACATATTCTATTGATCATCTGTGCCTTTGTCAACT
>CAUYPK010031165.1:0-12418 GCA_963574355.1 Loris lydekkerianus
ACGGTGACTGGGAAAATGCCAGGAAGGCTATGTTGAATATTGGGATGAAAATGTGTCAAATGGTTTATGAAGCTAGTATATGATGCCCCATGATCATATCAATGTACACAGCTATGATTTAATAAAAAAAAAAATAAAAAATAATAATAATCAGATAAAAGTCCTGAAATGGCTGGCTGGAACTAATGGCTACAGTGTTCTTTGAACTGTCTCCAAACCCTGTTCTGCAATCACAGAAGGAAGTTCAAATGGCAAACTCCCTTCATTGAACTTTTTTATTTTTATTTTTTTATTTTTTGGCCGGGGCTGGATTTGAACCCACTACCTCCAGTAAATGGGGCCAGCGCCCTACTCCTTTGAGCCACAGGCACCACCCCCTTAATTGAACTTTTACATAGGCCTTTGAAATACATACCTTTAAAATAATTTATTTGATCCAAAGAACTAAACTTTCTCATCTTTAAAACGTTATCAATTATCCACTTAAGTAAAAGTTTTTTTTTTTTAATATATATATTTTCTTACCCATCTAATATACAATAGATATAGTTTTTTTCTTGATTCCTAAAATGTGTTAGTGGAAGAGAATTTGATTGCTTACAAAAAAAAGAAAGAAAGAAAAAGAAAGAAATTGAATTGCTTGGTTTGGCTTACTGCTGCCTTCAGTGTTCTGAGAACAATAATGCAATTAGCTAAAATGTTTATCCACAAAATTTAATTCCTGGGGAGTATCTTCTCAAATTGCCTCTTACAAGTGTAATGGAAGCAAGCAATTGTTTGTTGGTTTGGTTGCCAAAATTGTGAATGGCTAAATTTTTATGAAACTTGTGGTAATGTATGCATAATTGTGTAAACTCTCCATGGTAAAATTGACTGAAGAAACGAAATTTTGTAGACAGTTTGGTTAATTATGTTTCGGTGTTCTCAGCTACCAGTGAAGAATTCCTTGTGATATTACTTATTCCACATATAAAATTTTAAATAAATCACTTTTCATTTCAATTTAATTTCATACCTGATTAAATACACTGAATTAGCATTATTTTCAGGTTGTTGGTTTCTGGAAAATCTAGTGATAAGTAGAGTTTAAATTAAACTTTGATATTCATTCTGGACATAGTATCATTATCCAGAGAAAATGAATGCTTTTTATTATATGACTGGGAGTCAATATTGTAGCAGTAATACCTTATAATAGCAACTTTGAAAAGAATAATAATAGAACAAGCGCAGAGGAAATGTATTATAAAACCATCGCTGGATATATGGCTTATATAGCTTCTGAAAAGTTATCCCTGGTCGAAGTTTATACAGATCATTTGTAGTAACTTCACTTCACTGTCTTATGTTATTTCAGCTGTCTATTCTCTCTCTGCTGGCCTGTTTTCTAGCTGTAGTTAAAACATATTCAACTTTTATGTGTTCATTTCACATAATAAACATAATAAAATATAAGAGTTTTAATCGATCATTGAATACAATCAGCAAAATATTATAACAGTTTAAAACTTTCACTTAAAAAATACCTAATTGCAACCCATTCGAAATACATCAGAAAAATAAGATATCTGAATGCGTTTTCACTGGCATGGACTTTCGTAGAATACCAAGGAACAGATTTTCTATAAAACAATTTGGAAAACATTAATAAGGAGGGGAGCAGCTGAACAGTTAGTGTACAGAGAGTAACACACACCTCTCTGACGTCTGTTCTGAGAGAGCACGTTCTGCTAATGCCGGCTGGCAGGTGAGGCATCATGAACTCGCTGAGTCTCCAAACTAACCAGGGAGTTTTGTAGTTCTGAGACCGTAAGTTGAAAATCACATCTGAATCGAAATCATAGGAGGGAAAGGATTTATTTTTAAAGTAATTCTAGTTTTTTTCTTATTTCTAGTCATTATTTTAAATATTGTTATGTTATTAAATTTTAAGCCTTTTTAATTTTGTGAAGGCAAAAACATGGAAACCTAATAAACACATGTATATGTAAAAATAAAAGAAAAATAATAAAAATAAAAAGAGGCAGGGCCACAACCTGCAAAATCAATAATAAATAAAATAAAGTGCTACCTACAGGGTGCCTTTTATTTTTTATTTTTTATTAAATCATAGCTGTGCACATTAATGCAATCAGGGGTACAATGTCCTGGTTTTATATACAATTTGAAATATTTTCATCAGGGTGCCTTTTAAGCAACGGCTTTACACATTTCCTATACATTCTTATCCTCCAGTACCAAGAGTCTTTAATTTTTAGCTGTGGGAGAAAGTCAGTTTGTAATAAATTTCAAAATTAATGACAAAAACGTTAGATATTTTTTCATATGCATGTTTATATTTAATGCATTTAGAATGCATGCGGAGGTATAACATTGGTCCATTTCTGCCAGTCCTAATGATAAAATACATCATTTAAAGAAAAGAAGAAATAGTTTATTGTCTTTGATAGTGCCTTAAATCAGCCAAAATTGAGTATTCTTTTAAACTCTTGTGGGAATGTACATGGCAAGTTATGGAATAGCACATTGCTTATGTTCATCTCTAGGGAGACATCTTACTTGCTTTACATTGGATGTATTCTCGCCAACGTGACTTAGCTGAATTGAGGTCTTAGGCATTTTATCACTCGAAGGGATTTGATCTCTGAAAATATATTGTGTAGTAGACTTAGTTATATTGATTAACTAACACAAGTCTGCTTTCCCAGTCACCATCTTTTCTGTCACATCTAAGCTTTATTTATCCAGGAGAGAAATCTTTTTTGTAGTTCTTAGTAATGCATAATGTAGTTAATATAAATTTACTATAAATCTACTCTTAGTAAGACATAATGTAGTTAATATAAATTTACTATAAATCTACCCAAATATATTCAGTTGTAAATTAACACTAGTAATGTGTATTTGTATAATTCTTTCCTTGGACTTTTTGGTACTTTTCACATCTAAATTTATATTCCGTTGAAGTGACATTCCCTGAGTGTCTATTATTTCCCAGACACTATAATAAAGCATTTTCGTGTCACTTATTAAATAATTAACCTAGTTAGGAAAATATTATTATTATTCCTACTGAGATGAATGAAATTGTGATTCAGCAGTTTTATACCTCATTATTAGTTTTTCAGAATAGTGGTATATATTAGTACTATGATATACAATAATAAAATGTTAATTTAGTTTGTAGGAGTTCACTTTTTCAAAAAGTATCAGAATTTAAAATCCTTTATCATTATTCCAAAATTATATAAAGTTAGGACTTCTAAACAGTGAACTGTTTCCTCCTTGCCTATTAATAAAACCTGTCATTTTTCCTGCTGTTAAAACGTTTTTCACTTGTCTCCCCTCATGAGCTTCCTGAAGTTCAAATGAATTTCACAAAAATCGTAGGAAGTCGGGCATTTACAGAAAAAGCAATCAAGGAACAGGACAGATGTGACCTAAGCTGAATTATCCTTCGTTCACGTGGCCTGGCCTGCTTCAAACAAATAGAGAAGAAGCTGTTTAGCAGGGAGTGGGGCAACCGTGGGGATGTGTGGGCGAGACGCGGAGGCAGGTGACCTTATGAGGTCCAGTTTTCCCACACTCCTTCAGAGTCTGCTATAGTCCCTGGAAAGTTGCAAATTGAAAGCCTCTTTCTTCTCTTAGTTTTTTTTTCTCCTGCCTCAGCCTCAAGTAACTGAGACTACAGCTGGCCTCTGTGAAACCCAGCTAATTTTTTCTATTTTTGAGAGATACTGGGGGTGGGTGGGTCTCACTTTTGCTCAGGCTGAGCTCAAACTCCTGAGCTCAAGTGATCCTCCTGCCTTGGCCTCCCAGAGTGCTGGGATTACCGGCGTGAGCCCCCAGCCCAGCCCTCGGTTAGTTTTCCGTGTGCTCCCTGATCTATCCCCACACCAGCTTTCCCCTCACCATGCAGCCGGAACACCCGTGTTCCTAGGAAGCCAACTGAGGCTGGTCCTGCTCTGCGCCTTGTATTTTCTAAGTGCTGCATGTGAATAACACTCTCAGGAAAATCTGATGAACCACGGGACTAGCTAATTTTCTTCTTCTTCTTTTTTTTTTTTTTAAATTAAATCATAGCTGTGGACATTAATCATGGGGTACAATGTGCTGGTTTTATATACAATTTGAACTATTTTCATCACACTGGTTAACACAGCCTTCACAGCATTTTCTTAGTTATTGTCTTTAGACATTTATATCCTATACATAGTAAATTTAATTTGACAGTATTACTCGGCCTTTTCAAGCTCCCCAGGAGTCTGTTGAATTTATCACTAAGCGTCATTTCTTCAAAGACAGATTTTAAAGTTCAAAAGTGAAATATTCTATTTCTCTGCATTTTGCTCTCAAGACTATTGGCGTATATGTAGTATAGTTGTAAAAAGAAAATGGGTGAGTAATGAAGTGACCAGGCCATGCTGTAATTTAAACGAGTGAGTAACTCTGCGCTTTGTAAACCGATATTGGATTGAACCTTGTGGTGGGAGCCATTCTTCGTACTATTTGAAGTGTTTATCACACTCGGCAGGCTGGACTCTGAACGACGAAATAGGAAAGGACGTTCGGGTGGACGTACCTCACTTTACCTTCTGAGAAACATTGTTGAACGCCGTCTCCCCAAAATTGCAATCCTGAAAATTTGCAGTGTCTTTTACGATATGTCCAAAAATTAAGGATAAGTATTAGTTGAAAGGACGGTGATAAAAAGTAATTTATTAGCACGCAGACTTTTCCACTCAAGATAGAAAAAATGTAATGATTTTTGCTTTGAATTTTGATAGATTAAAGTCCATTTTAGTAGACCCTTCATTAAATGCCGTTGTATAAGAAGAAAGAGCCTTTATAAATATATTGAGAGTAAACGGCATCACAGTAAACTGAAAAGTTTATTATTTTTGTCATTGAAATACAAGTTGCTTTACCTTTTCTCTTATTTATATTCGTGCTTAAACATGGCAAATAATTTCATATTTAAAGTCTTCAGCCAAATTTGGGTTGTTAAGTCTAATTCCTGTGGGCCTGTCTGGCAATATTCACCGAGTCAGCATTATTTAGTAAAATCATGTTCCCGTCTCTTGCTTCTTGAGCTTCCCTGGATTTCGCTGCCCCATCCATATTTTAAGCTTCCTGGTTTTTTCTTATTTTTCAATTCACCAACTCCATTTATGGAACAGCATATGATTTCTCTCCCTTTCACTCTCTGTTTCATTTTTCACGTATTTTACCTCCCAGTTACACTGCAGAAACAGAAGTTTACCTATTCAAAGCATCTTTCAAAATCTAATAACTACTTAAGTCACCACACGCTACCTGATGGGGAGGACATCTCACTACAGGGATCCGTTTAGCCCTCTTTCCAACACTTCTCTTGTGCATGTTCCTTTTCTCCTTCCAAAATTACCTCTCCCGGACTCTCCTCTGACCCACACCAAACACAGACATCAGTCCTTTCCTCTCCTTCAGTCTCCCTAACTGCAAATAAAAGGATAACTTACCCTGGGGCTACTTGAATTTTTCCCATATTCTAATTAGAATATGTCTTCAATGGACCATTTAGAGGGCAGGACAATTCCTTACTTGTAAGTAGAAAGTATAGGGAAATGGGAAATTGTCCATGGAGTCAGACTCAAAGCTCAAAATTGCATTTAAAGTAAAACTGGATCTTACGTTAATGTATAGAACTTTGATTCAAGATGTATAACATTTAAATGAACTGTGTGAAACTCTCTGGAATAGGGATTTTTGTTTTTGATGTTTTACACCGTGGAAATTAATATTAGTTAGTAAAGAACTCTGCTGATGAGTTTATCCCTAACATTTAAAGTCTGTGTTATTGCTAAAGATGTAATCTTAAAAATGGAATATTTTCAGCATGAAAAAAAATTTAAATGATATAAAATCAGACTATGCTGTTGAATAAAATTATCTAAATTTACCCATGTCTCATGTTTTCATGTTCATTTTTAAAATTTTCAAGATCTTTTTTACAAATGCTACTATATATATTCCATATTCTAAGTGTTGGTGTTTTTTAAGAGAAGTAAAAAAGATGTCAACAAATGGTCCGAGAAGTGTCACTTGTCTGTAGTGAATGATTAAAAGAACTAAATGGACATGTAAAACTGTTAGGACCAGTTCTGTTTTAGATGTATTAATGATACCCCCTAAACTCCATGGGTCTCAGTTTCTACCCTAAAAATTGAGTGTTGGACTTAATGACTTAGGTATCATTTTACCTCTAAATGTTTAATATTTTAATGCTTTTGGCTTGGTCTATACACTTTCTTTGCTTCTTTCTTTTGGGAGTGAGGAGGAAAGTCACTAAAGTTTGCTCTCACATACCATGAGGTAGATAAGAAGCTCAATTGGAATGGCAGAGTATAATTTCCAAATTTAAATGCTGTGTTGGCTAATGCAGTAAATTTGTTCTTAGTTGTAAGTAGAAGCATTGAGTAGCAAGCCATATGATCATAGCAAGTGTGCCCATGTGACAATATAATTTTCAGTAAATCAAAATAATCAGCAAGAGAACATGTATTTCCTTGACGGAGTCCTGAGAGCTTATCAGCTCCAACTAGAGGGTTCATGACAAAAAAAAGAAAGAAAAGAACAGGGAAAGATTCAGTTGAATTTTTAAACGTCAGCTACATAAAACAGGTTTGTATATGTTGTATCTCCGTGATTAATATATCTGAAAGGTTTAATTCCACGTGGAAGAGAATAGTGTGATCATTATAGAAATGAATATGATTATTACAAGTGCATTTGAGGAGTGAAAATGTCGTCTAGTTTTATTTATTACCTTGGTAGATCAGACCATGGTTAAAAGCTTTTGCTTCCTTGTCCGGGCAAGTGAAATAAATGCAGACTTAAAAAAAAAAAAAAACCCAAAAAAACCTCTTATATAAAAAAAGAAAAATAATATGCTTTGTTTTCTGGAGGTGCAGAGCAGTCACATAGAAATAATTCCTCTTTTAAACCAGGCACTTTGTGAAAGACAGCCGTCCCTGTGCATTGTTGCTGAGGTTCCCTGTGAATCGCTGGCAGTGTGAAGCGATAGTAGATGTAGCCCTTTATTCCGTCCAAACCAGTGACTGTGCTGCTAATTAGAATTGGATATCGGGGGTAGTGGCAATGGGGGAAACCATCAATGTTACTTTGTGTTAAATTTTAATCGCACAAGTTAGGACATTCAGAATTATGGTTTCCTTGGTGACGGCAACACTGAGCCCTGTGTGAAGGCATTACAGTGGGGGTCTTTGATTGGAAGAAAGTAAACCAGAAGTGAAACAAAATACTCCATATGGGCAGCTAAAGTTACCAAAAAAAAAAAAAAAAAAGTTCAACTCCCTTGTCCATAATTACACTTGCTTAGCGGCGTGTCACGTGTCTGAACAGCACACTAAAGCGTCTGTTATACCTCTCAGGAGGAAGCTCTGTTAGAGAGGATGATTTTCATACTACCTTTTGCATTTTGAAATCTTATCTATTTTTTATTTCATTTTTAAAATAACTGCACAATCTGATGTTAGAGACTTCATGACAACTCAGTGGAAGGAATCAATATATGTTTTTTCACTGAACATGTTTTGGGTTTGCGGACAGCATTGTAGTACTGGGGGTTTTGCTTAGAACCTTCCATGTTGAATATTGGGGGGTAAGAAAGTTATTTAAGTGTCCATTTTTGTTAGATTCATTTTTGTCAACAACGTGAAAGGAATCCTAGGCAAGAAATGAGAGTGAACAATTCAGGTATGTAGAACACTGGAATTGTAAAAATATTGTAACGGTAAAAGAAGTTGGAATCTCTCATGGCTGTAAGCAGGATGTATTTGGAGAATTTGTGTTTTGGAAAAATAGCTTGTCAAGAATGGACAGTGTAATCATTAAGTCATGATAGTACTGTCCTGTCTCATTTTAGAAACAGATGAGATTTACCTCGTGTATAATGGAAACCAAGTATGTTTCATCCAAATAAATACATGAACAAGCCCAGCTGAGAAATGTTTGTGCTCCTGGAAAAAAAGGGGCTGCTCAAATAGGGAGGTTTTAAAATATATTGTCATAGTGCTTTATTGAGCAACTATATTATGGATTTAATTTCCCTAAGTTTGTTATCATCTAAGTTCATATATTTCAAGGAACATGTGGTTTAATGATATTTTATTCAAAATAAGTCAAAATAAGGACATAATTTTTGACCTTTTCTTCTCAAAATATAGAAAATGCTAATCAGAGTAATATTTGTCCTGGTAAAGTTCAAACACCCATAGCATAAGTTCAGACTCAGCGTGTAGATTCATTCAGGCCTGGTACTATCTAGCCATAGATGAGTGATAGGGTTTCAGACTTTAACATCAACTAGTGTTTTACAGGCCATTAGTCAGTTGGAGGGGTCAGTAGACGTTTTCTGTAAAGGGCCAGATAGTAAACACCAGGTCTTGGAGGATACATGGTTGGTACTAACTCACCAACTCTAGAACTGTTGTGCAAAGATGGCTGTAGTCAACATGTAGACAGTGCAATTTTAATAGACATTGAAGTTTGAGATTTGTATAATTTTCATGAGTGGTATATGTACACCATGGAATATTATGCAGCCTTAAAGAAAGATGGAGACTTTACCTCTTTTGTGTTTACATAGATGCAGCTGGAACATATTCTTCTTAGTAAAGTATCTCAAGAATGGAAGAAAAAAGTATCCAATGAACTCAGCCCTACTATGAAATCGGGAATGGGGAGAGGGAGTGGAGGGAAAGGGGAGGATGGGCGGAGGGAGGGGGATTGGTGGGATTACACCTGCGGTGCATCTTACAAGGGTACATGTGAAACATAGTAAATATAGAATATAAATGTCTTAACACAATAACTAAGAAAATGCCAGGAAGGCTATGTTAACAAGTGTGATGAATATGTGTCAAACTGTTTATAAAACCAATGTATGGTGCTCCATCATCCCATTAATGTACACAGCTGTGATTTAACATTAATAAAAAAACAAAAAAAAAAAAAGAAAGTTATCCAGGGATGTATAGACAATCCATTTATTTCTCTGTGTTGTAATGGATTGATGTTTTTAATTAAATTAGCAAAATCCTGGCAAAATTTCTATCAAGAAAAACAGAGTCCAAGAAAACAGGTAACCACTTTTTGATATAAAAACAGAAGCTCATATTAGCATAAATATTTTTAAGAGTCAGAAATAACTACATAAATTGCATAATGAAAATAAAACATATTTTGAAAAGCCAAGGTAATTATAAAATCACCATTCACTTTTTGAAAATAGAATATTCTTATATTTAAAAAATGGGAAATGTATATAAGCAATCCTAGTGAAGAACTCAGTGTAAGCAACACAGAGCTACAAGAAAAGTAATGTACTGTTAAGAAAATAGTCATATATCGTATCAGAAAATTGTTTAATATGTAAAAATAAATTTTGGACAGAAAGAATTGACAAGACAATGGGCAACTTTTAAGGGAAAGAGATTTTAAATTTTAATAAGTGATTTTCATTTTCTTATTGTCCTTAACTAATAATTGCCCATGAACTTCTTCATTTTTATAAGGCATCATATACCAGATTAAACCAGTATAAATTTACAAAAAAAAATAATAATTTTCATGGCCATTAAATATTTTTCCCTTTTGGACTTTCTTCAACGGTTATACAATGTAGAAGAAACAATCTTAATTGGAAAGATGCACCAAAAAAAAAAAAAAAAAAATATGAGGCAAATTAATCTGATGAGCTCCAATTTTCCAAAGTGTGATCTGTTTGATTTTCTGTGTTTTATGGAGAAGATTGTTATTGTTTATTCTTTCTTTCTTTCTTTCTTTTTTTTTTTTTATTTTTTCTTTTGAGACCCATTCTCACAAGTGATCCTCTTGCCTCAGCCTCCCAAGTAGCTGGGACTATAGGCATACACCATCATGCCTGCCTAGTTTTTTAAATTTTTAGTAGAGACCGGGTCTCACTCTTGCTTAGGCTGGTCTCTAACTCCTGAGATCAAGCAGTCCTCATGCCTCAGAGTATGAGTACCTTCCAGGATTACAGGTGTGAGACACTGTAACGGGCCCGTTTATTCATTTTTTAAACAGTGTTTACTTGTGTGATAAAAATTAGTGCTTAAATGCTATATATTCAAAATTATTTTTTAAAAAAATTATTCTACATGATTTTCATTTATGGTCTGAATAAGTGGTGATTCATTCTATTTTGAATATACAGCACTGTCATCTACATGATTTGAACCGTTCAACAAGTAGTGACTTTTCCACTTGTGAGTTTTAATCATGCTGAAAGGAGGATAAAGACGTGGGTGTGGTGAGGTACAAATGTTAAGTGGCCGGAGAATGTAGCGTGCGCGATTAGCTGCAGCAGCTCCGGACATCATCTCTCAGAAGTTGGCAATTTCCAGCCCAGTGGAATCCAGCCAGGTCTTCCTAGGCAGGGTGATGCCACTGTGTTTTCTTTGCAAATCTGGCTTCCTGGACATGGGAGACAGAAAAGAGATGATAATAATAATATATATATATATTTTTTTTTATTAAGTCATCTGTACATAGGTTATGAATACATTTATGCAATTGTGGGATTTGATAAGTTGATTATTTGTACACATGGGAGTGCTCACATCCTACTAATCAACATAGCCTTCACCTCATTTACCCAATTACAGCGTTAAGACATTTGTGCTCTACACCTGATAGATCCAACCTGTACTTGCAATGTGCTCCATAGTGAGGTCCCCCTACCAACCCTCCCTCTATCCTTTCCCCCTCCCTCCCCATCCCTCCTTCATCCTGGGCTATAGTTGTGTTTCATTTTTCATATGCAAGCGTGAGTGATTATAAATTGGTTTCACAGTAGTACTGAGTGCATTGGATTCTTTTTTCCATTCCTGAAATACTTTACTAAGAGGAATATTTTTTAGGTTCTTTTTCTAAACTTCTCAGTTAGAGAAGTCACCTTCTTCCCTTCTTCCCTCCAACATCGTGAACGAGGGCTCTCAAACGCCAGAAAGTTGCATTAGGTTAGAAACCCATGGCAAAGGGCCTGCCAGTCGTGTTTTGGCGAGGGCTCCTATGTGGTCTGGGCACACCGACCACCCCTCGCTGCACCTCCCACTCTCACCTGCCTTTGCTCCGCGTAAGCTCTCTGGGTCCCACCTCACAGGAGCAACAGTGCCTTTGGGCAAACACTTCACCTTTGTGACACATTAAGAACTATATATTTGGTCTTTGCCCCAGTGGCCTGACACACAGCACCCAAGCCCTTGGGATTTTTAGAGTGATAGGTGTCTTTTTGTGGGATAATGAGAATACTGGAGACTGGGATCTTCTGAACAGCCTCAGGACTTGTGCTGGTTGCCACGGGGAAAAAACATCGTGGGATTAGAGAGTAGGGACATTGATTCTCACCCCACAGCCTCTGGGGAGGGGAGAATCCTGGAGATGTCTCAATCAGTCACCAGTGGCCAATGATTTTATCAAACTGTGTACCTAAGGAAAGCCTCGCTCAGGCCTGGGAAGGCCTTGCATCTGGAAGGGGGCACTGGACCTCATGCTTTTTCTCCTGGACTTTGCCACATGTGTCTCTTCCCTGTAGTTCCTTGTGCGTGATGGGCCTTTGTAATAAATCAGTAATCCAGTGAGCCAACTGGTTTTTTCTGAGTTCTGTGAGTCATTTTAGATTACCAGAGCCTAGGAGGCATCTTAGCAATCTCCTTGTTACAGCTGATCTGTCAGAGCACAGCGTGGGAGGCTGGACTGGGGTCTGGGACGGAGGGCAGGCTTACAGCCCTGAGCCCTTAACCATGGGCTCTGTCCTAACTTCAAGGCAGGAGGTGTCAGAGTTGAACTGAATTATAGGACACCTCGTTAGATTCTGAGCAAGTGGAGAAGTGATTTATGTAAGAAATAACCCCCCACGTACATGTTGACCAGAAGTATCGTGGGTACAGCAGTGAGGAAACAGGAGTTCTCCTTATAACCCTTATGATCTAATTTAATCTTAATGACTTCCTTAGAAACGTCATCTTCCAGTATGGTCACAGAGGGGTTTGCAGCTTCAACATCTGAGTTTTGAGGGGAGGGAACATATTTCCATACATCACATCTGTAATGTTCCAGGCTACTGTGCTACTTCCCAGACATAGAGTGACAAGTTCTTGGTCAAGAGTGTTTACCGTTTTTTTTGTTTGTTTGTTTTGTTTTGTTTTTTTAATTAAATCATAGTTATGTACATTGGTATGATCATGGGACGTCATACACTAGTTTCACAGACTGGTTGACATGTTTATATCACACTGGTTAACATAGCCTTCCTGGCAATTTCACAGTCATTGTGTTGAGACATTTACATTCTACATTTACTAAGTTTCACATATACCATTGTAAGATGCAC
>CAUYPK010031166.1:0-20091 GCA_963574355.1 Loris lydekkerianus
GCTTCTCCTTATGGATTGGTGTTGAACGGCTACCCCGGCTCCCCCCCCCCCCCCCCCGTAAATGCCTGGACGGAAACCCCGCCCCTTCCCACTGGGCACATGCAGGCAGACTGCACAGGCAGGACCCTGACACCCACAGGGCCGTCTTCCTTTGTCAAGCTCCACGGGTTTATTTCTGCTGTGTCCAGAAGAGATTCATGGATATGAGATTTTCTGGCACAAAAATGTCTTCTGAAGCACTGGTGTGACTACCCCCCTGGCCTTAACAAAAATACAGACTCCCGCTATTGAAGCCAGGCTGACACACTGAAAAAAAAAAAAGACTTTCTAGACAATTGCAGAAGTTGGAGAGAGATATAACACTAATTCAAAACCCGTTATTGAGATTTCCATTATTTAAAACTTGGTATGAAATAACCCCGTGAGAACTATTGCCGGCCACATAGTCTCAGGCCCATTCAGGATGCCTCCATCCCCAACTCTGACCCATCATTTATGGTAGCAAAGGCCTGTTCTTTCTGGGGAAATACTTTTCTGAACCCAGAGTGATACGACATTATTTTATACGCTAAATAGAAAAAAATCTCGTAAAAATCCAGAAGGGAGAATCAACATGTTCTCACAGTTTCTCCGGCACTTCTCTTCCTGTGGTCGTCCTTTGCCTTACACTAATAGAACTAACAGACTCACACAGTAAAACTCTGAACCAAAGGTGCAGTCTCCGTCTTTTACAAACCAAAACAGCTTCCAGGTTTGGAAATCAGATTTGGCAATATTTTGCGGATCCCATTCTGGCGTCAAAGCTAATAGTGACAAGTATAACACTGGGTCTTATTAGAAAAGCAGAGAGAGGGAAGGAGGGGCGGGGTGGGGATCATGGTGTGTGACACACCTTTTGGGGGAGGGACACAATTGTAACAGGGACTTTAGCTAATAAATGCAATCAAGGTAACCTGGTTCTTTGTACCCTCAATTAATCCGCAACAATAAAAATAAATAAATAAATAGATAAGTTGCAAAAACAAAACAAAAACAAACAAAAAACACCAAGATTCACTTTTGCTCAAAAACAAAGCTTTTGATGACCACACTAACTTCTTTTTACTTTTAATAAATTGCACTTTTAGTGAATTAAATGTGTAACTCCTATGTGAGCAGTTTGCTCCGAGGAAGTATGCGCCTTGTACTCAAGGAGAGGACATAGAATCAGTTAGACTAAAGGGTGCTGTCAAAGCTTTCTTGATTTCTCTCTTTAAAAACAAAAAGTAGCCTGGCAAGGTAGCTCACCCCTGTAATCCCAGCACTCTGAGAGACCGAGGTGGGTGCGGTGCCTGAGCTCACAGGTTCAAGACCAGCCTGAGCAAGAGGAAGACCTGCTCTCTAAAAAATAATTGGGAGTTGTGGCGAACACCTGTAATCTCAGCTACTCAGGAGACTGAAACAAGAGAATCTCTTGAGCCCAAGAGTTTGATGTTGCTGTGAGCTGTGACGCTACAGCACTGAGGGCAACAAAGTGAGACTCTGTCTCAAAAAAAAAAAAAAAAAACAATTATTAGTAGATGATAACATAGCATTACACAAATGTCCGTATATAGAAGAATAGAGGATGTATTTCAGTGGGGCATTCTGTGAAAGTAACACACAACAGCACATTAACATTGCCCTGATCACTCAGCTACTCGTGTGGGGCTCTCACCCCTGATCACTCAGCTACCTATGCTCTCCACCTCCAAAGTCAATTGCCAGTTGCAGAGGCACCTGTAGCACCAACACCTAGGCCATTGGTCCCCCAGTTTCTGGGAATGGAGAGTTCATAATCCCCGTCATCATTAAACCCCGGATCTGGTGCTAGGCCAGACCTTTGATTTTGTGTCTACTTGGGGTTCAGTTTTCCTGGATGCATCATGTAGCTGGGCTGAACACACAGGACTTACTTCCCTGATCATAGAAGAATAAATGCATTAAAATTCAAAACTCTACGTGAAGAGACTTCTTGCCAGAAAGAAGAAAGTATTAAAGAAAATGTTGGTGGGTGGCCATGAAGCTGGTACTAAAAAAAAAAAAAAAAAAGAATTTGAGAGAAAGGAACAATAAAAAGCAATGCTAGAAAATGGTAGGGTAAAATAATATATTTTCCTAATATAAATTCCTTAACAAAAGCCTATTTAAGAGGGGAGACAAAAGACCACATGCTGTGCCATGGCCCGTGGTAGAGCGATCTGTTTTAAGCCTCAAAGAAGGAAATCCAAGGTGCAGGTAGGTCACCCACATGAGCGAGGCGGAGTCTCAGATGCCGAGATCCAAACCTCGCCTGTTTCCAGTGAACCACACCTCACTGGAAGTGTGTTTTGTTTCCTTGTTTCATTCAGTTTTTCCTTCTGATGGAGGCTGGGAGAAACGGGACAGGGAAGAACAGCAGAGGTCCTAGGCGATGCAATCAACCCCAAATCCAAAAAATCCTACATTTCTAGTAGGCACCTTGCCGTTTCTTATTCTTGGGAAGTTAGACCAGGTCCATTTTCTTTTGTAACCTGTGGACCACTTTCTCTTGTTTTCCTTCTTCCTTTCCTCTAATCTCAGTAAATTAATTTTAGTCTGGGAAAGGTATCTCCTTTAATATTTGTTGCTAGCACGTATGTATCTTTGAATTAATAGCCATATCAATCGCCACTCACATCCAACCACTTGCTGGGCTAGCTCGCTTCAGTACAAGGAAGAAGGAACCCAATGATTATTAGTACATCATAATATTAGCCAAACCATACAAGTAACATAAATATGTTGAGACTAAAACTCTTCTTCGTGGGACTTTAGAAAGGGGGAAAAAAGAAATGGATAATAGAAAATAAAACAAGAAAACAGTGGCTGCATTATGGAAAAAAAGTTATTAATTATGAAAAAGATGATGAAAATGTAAAAGGATTATGATTATACTTTATATTTTAGGAAATTATGTAAGAGAAAATAGGACATAAAAGTAGAGAAAAAAAGAGAAAAACCATTGAGACTCAAAGGCACCAATTTTCTAAAATTAAAAAACTCAAGAATTAGGTCCATGTCATTAATGCTCAAGTTGGAGGATGAAAATGGAGAAAGAAAATAGGCTTTTTGATGCTATGAATTCAACCAAAAATGTGAAATAAAACATAAATGAATTTAAAATCTCATTCAGTTTTTCAGGTATTCTGGGCCTTTTTTCCTATTAACAACTCAGCATTTTATTTTCTCATCTGTAAAATAATCCTTTATCACAAAAATACCGCAAACACAACTAACAAGGGCTTTAGTGGTCATCGCCTAGATGGATACAGCCTAGCACAGGGGAGGCACTCAGGAAAAATCTAGCACCTTCTTACGCCTTATCTCTGTGTGGGAACTCAAGGGAACAGGCACAGGCAAATTCCTGCCACAGATATTTCAGAAAATTTGACACTAATCCTTGCTATTCTCTCCAATTCCTGTTGACTTGACTCCCAGAAACTTAGTTACAAAGCCAGTAATCTCTTACTCATATTGATAAATGATATTTTCTGGAACAAAACGTTCCTGTGACTGCGAACTGTGAGAACTTTCATAATCTGAATTACAAAGGAAAATGAGCTTTTCTATGCTTAGCATTAAATAATTTGTCACGAGTATGTTTTCCTTGTCAGTCACCACTGAACTCTGTCTTTATGGATCCACTTGCATATTTCACTCACCTTGCACATCATACTGTGTGTAACACTGTGCCTACTACTTATCATTACTTAAAATGAACGGATTTAATAAATGGTATTTTATGCATATTGCTATAATTATATCAATACATCTTTATTTCTTATATGCACATTGTGTATTTTGCTCTGCTTTGAGAAGAGAGAAAAAAAATAAAACCAAAGAGTTATCTTCCATAAATCCTAAGATGTGAAGCTGAACTGAATCTAATGTTTTAATTATGATAGTTAATAATAGTTATCTTTAGCTACATGCAAGGCCCTGTACTACCTGTTCTGAATGGCTTACCTGAATTAATCCTCACACTTCAACTAGGTAGGGAGGAGAAAAGTAAAGCTTTGAAAGGTTGGATACCACGTAACCAGCCCCAAATTATGTGACTTTTGTTCAGTATACACTGGAGCCTGAGAAGTCTGCATATTAGTATGTGTCATTACCAAATTGGTATGTGTATAACTACTTCACAAATCAAAACTGAAGCCACCAAAACCATCAATGTGGACAGCAGGATAGAAAAACGAGACCAGACATTGTTTTACTGTTCTGGTCATGTTCCCAAGGATAAAAATCTGTATTTTTTTTTGACTGAATATATCTTGATAGCTTTCTATGTATACTTAACAAATTATTGGCATTAATGTATATGAAAACTCACAGTGTAAAGGTTGTACTTGCAATATAAAAATAAACAGAAATAGTTAAAATAGTGTAAAATTCAGGTGTGCAGAGTTCGTTGCTTTTTGCAAGGGTCGGCTACCCCTAGGTTAAACAGAACCTCCAAGGTTGAAAATCAATGGACATAGTTGAAGTAACAGAGTTGATTATAGAGCTTTTTTGGAGAAGAAAGTTATTTCTGATTTATAGCATTTTAAACTGGTACATAAACTGAATTTAAACAAATAATTAAACATCAAAAAGTGTCTAATGCTGGAAAATCACTTCCTCCCACAGGAAGCAGTTTATTACCATGGTGACCATAAAAGAAACAGTTAATAAATGTGAGAAAGATTCTTTCTTACTTTTTCAACCCTTTAGTATTTTGTTTCCACTTTAGACCTATCAATTTGTCAACTGAATTCGCTTTAGTGACTACACATCTATAATTAAAAACTTATTTCTGAGTGTCACTGGCAGGCATGTAAAATCTTTCACACCATTGGGAAGAAGGCTCTTGTGCATTGGATGTAATTTTTATATGCATGAATGTTTAAATTGTTGGTGGAAATCGTGGGTGTAGAGTATTTCGTCTTTACTGCCATACAGGACTGAAAATTAATCTCTTAGTGTTTAACTTGTGTTACCGCTTGTGTTTCCACAGGCAGGGAATGGATGAGTTCTGCAAGTTTTGATTCTTAAATTTTTCTTTTCTCTCATGATAAATAGTGGAAATTCCACACTGTGGACTCCTAAGTAATAACATAAATATTTCCATTCTGTTATCTGTATGCTCAATGGGGGGGGGGGGGGCCGGAGGGGAAAAGTTTCCTAATTATATATTAAGAATCTCTAATATTAGAGGCAACGTTTTACATACAGCCATAAACCAATCAAAAATGTTCTCATTGTACAGTTGTCCTTTAACAAAATAACGATAGATTCTTCTTTTTCAAAACCAGTCTTTGATGGGTTATTTAAAGCTAGTTAGGAGATGATCATTGACATCAGTTAATTTTAATAATCTCCTAATGGCCTTGATCTTAATGAATAATGACAATTCTCAAGTTTTTATCCTCAGACTAAGAACAAATGAAATTTCTGAAGTAAGTAGACAATGAAATAAAAATACATATTTAGTTTTAAAATATGAAAAGTATCAGCACAGAAGCAATGTTTATAATATTTGTCTGCAAAAGATTCTGAAGAATTAAATAAATACTTATTTTTTATATGTGTAAAAAGAGAAAGTAGAGAATGATGGATTCCTTTCTCCTTATCACATGTTTAGAATGAGATGAATTATTTTTGTTTATGACTCTTCCTTCTCTTTGATGAACCATTAACCTCAATGTTCCTTGGAAAGAAAGGACCAGATAACACAGAAGGAAATAACCTCAACGTTTATAAATTACTGTCTTTATCTTCTTAGAGTTGTATTTTAATATCCAAAACAATTTTTAAAATGTAATGTCTTTATGAGTGCAGGAAGGGGCAGTGGGTGAGAATTCAAAAACTGTAATTATCTGTTCAGTTATTTTACTCACCAATTAAGAAGTTCTAAAAATTGTTTAGCTATACATTTTATGTATTTTTCTCAAAACCTACTTCACTGGAATTATAGTCTCTAGAAATCTTTGTTAAATTAAAAAAAAAAATAGAAATTTACTTTAACAAACTGAACCTTAGATTTCAGGTAAAAAAGAGAGAATAGGATAAGGGCAAAGCCAATTGTATTTTGTTGGCTTTGAAGGAAAACAGCCTCTGTTGAATGACACAGTCTTATTAGGAGCGTATACTAGAGAGAGAGAGAGAGATGAAAATTCTGTTAATATGACTATTTATTTATGTAAACAGAGAAAAAATAGTTACAGAGAAGAAAGAATAGTTTTTAAAGATTCTATGGATAATAAAACATTTTTTAGTCCAGAGCACAATAGATATGACATCTTTTTGCCTAAAAAACTGCTAAAATTAGCTTTCCTTTGAGATGAGACTAGGAGCAAAGCCAAAAGAAACATATAACACTTGGATTTAAGTAGGTAAAAGTATTTAGCATATTTTAAACTTTAATGTGAAAAGTTTATGAATAAAACTTGCAGACATCTATCATACTTTTCCCTACCTAATTATGGGTGTGTTGTTCAATTCAGTTTTCTTTCCAAACTAAGGTCTTACACTCTAGGAGTTCGACAGACAGAAATATAAGGAGGACTTACTGTGAGGTTTCCAGAATAGATCATTCTATTTATAAATATGGTTTCATAAAGCTCCAATGTGGTAATTTTACATAATGCAATTTACAATACAGTATTCTCAATATAAATTTACTTCCTTCCTATGTTATCAAAGTAGTTCTTCAGTTGATTCATCATAACCTACTTTTAAGATTTGTGATTGTTTCCCACCCTAATGATATTTCATGTATACAGACCTAATAAGAAAAGAAATTTTCTTATCTGAAAAATTATTTTCTGGAAGAAGCTATATAAGTCAAGGTTGAACCATTTATAATTCTTATTTTCTTGGGCTGTTGACAAGTAGCCTTACTTGATGTCATTACAGGAAACAGGACTTTGTCAGATGTGTAAATTAGTTATCTACATATATATTTTAATGACCCTTCTTGCCTTTGATAGAGAGGGAACATTGAAAAGCCTAATGATACTTAATTCACAATTCTGTCTAAAGATTTATCCAAAATTTAGAAGTAGTAAATTAATTTCTAATCTACCATTGCTCGAGGTCATCCAGTTCTTCTTTGTTGAAAAGTTTAATGAGTTTCTTATTCTAAATGCATTGCTGTCTTCCTTAGTCAAATTTTTATTTTAGTTTTTTATTCAAGGCAGTGGAAAGAAATTTATAACATGTCATTTCAGAGGGATAATCCAATCATCTTAGAAATTACAATCTTATTAAGTCCATTTTTATTCCTGTAGACTTTATTTCATAGTTGAGATTGATAATTGATCTCTAAAGTTCAGTATGAGTAAGTTGAAGAAACACAGTTAGCAGTATCTACTGAACTTTTCCCAACGTAACGAGGCATACCCATGAACAAAGAGCTTTGGGAAGCAGATAGTGAAATATCCACCTTCATGTTCCTGGGTCACTGCTTTCTCAAATTGAATTTGAGCGCTCCAACATAGCTCAGCATTTCATCATGGTACAAAATCGTGTAGCAGGAAAAGCGAACTGTGAAATTTCCAATCTTTTACGGAGACCAGCCTCCCATTGGTTTTGTCTGGAAACTTTCTGACGTATTTATAAGGGATGACTCTGTTTTGATCCTACACTAGGCCTGCCTTTCTTCACTGTTCTTTACTTCTCTGTTATTGTTTTCTTATGGCTTAATCTCAGTGTCTCAGCTCACACTTCACATTTCTTAACATTTTCTTCAGCTGAATGCACTAACTTTAGAAAAGTTATCTAATTCTTTTCTCTTGCTCAAAAAATTAAGTTTAGATCCTACTTATTCTGGGGCAAAGTCATATTTATCTTAGTTATATCTAGGTTTTCACTTCCATCTGGCATCTTATGAATCTTGTATTTTGTTTTTCTTTAAAGGTTTCCAAAAAATCTTCTGTTCTCAATAAACCTAACACTGCCCTCTCTTCTCAGTTATGAAAGGCAACTTCCTCTACTAAGGTAGTTCGAGACCTTTCATATGAACTTGCCCCCAAATCCCCTTTCTTGGCTATGAAACATCCACCCACTTCTATCCTCTCCTTCTTCCTGGTTGACCCCTGCCCCTAATCCTCCTTCGTTAAGGTTACTTTATAGTTATCTTCATGCTTACAAACATCTCCAAGCTTTTCACTTTAGCAAACCTTGGTGACCCTTAAAGTTGTTTTTATTTTTATTTTTTTCCTTTTTTTCAAACTCCTGTTAATAAAATCGTCTGTGTATTCTGCTGTAGTTTTCTCATCACTCTTTCCTGATCATGAGGTTCTTGGCTTTATTCTTCTACTGAATTCGTCTCTTTCCTTATACACCTTCTTTAAAGAAGTATATTTGGTTTTCATTATCACACCCTTATTTTTTCCAAATAAGGAAAATGTATTTTATAATCCTACAAAAATTATTTTACACAGAATCCTTATTTAATTAGTTTTCTCTTCAAACTCATAAAAATAAATGTTTATTGTATGTTCGTATTTACATAGGACTTAATATAGGTTATTGAATAATTATAATTTTATGTTTCTCAACAAATCTTAGGTTAACACATTGTATTGACATTGTCAAGTATTTTTGTTAGGCTTGTCTAAACATGCCCATATCTGCACATAATTAAATATTTGTTGAAAAGTATTAAGTGATAGATACATGAATAGGCCCTGAAAGAAAATGTGAATGAAACACAATTTCCAACCTTGAGAACTCTACAATTCCCTTGAATGTGAAGTTCATGGACTATAATAGGGGTTTGTGTGGTGCAAGGTGTCCTAAAGGTTCTAGAAAGGGTAGTCATAAATGTTCCCTGCATAAGTGATATCTATTTTTTTTTTTTTAATATATACAGAATCTCGCTCTGTAACCCTGGGTAGAGTTCCAGCGTAGCTCGCAGCAACCTCATACTCTTGGGCTTGAGGAATCCTCCTGCGTCAGCCTCCCTAATAGCAGAGATTATAGCCACCTGCCACCATGCTTGGCTAATTTTTTCTATTTTTAGTAGAGATGGGATCTTGCTCTTGCTCACGCTGGTCTTGAACTCCTGAGCTCAAGCAATTCACCTGTCTTGGCCTCCAGAGGGTTAGGATTACAGGCATGAGCTGCCACACTTGGCCAAATAAGTGGTATCTGATGTGAATTTTAATAGGTACGACATTAACCATAAAAATGTATGGAATAAAAGGGTGAACTAAGTCAGGACTTGTTCTGGGAAGCTCAAGGAATCCCATAAGGCTGAAGCATGGAGCATTGGCAAGGGAGAGGCTGACCACTGGGTATTCTAAGGAAGGACCACGTCCTAGCATTCATATGCTCCAGTAGCAAACAATCCAGTCTTCATTCTCCACTTGTATTTGTTGAAGAATTTAAGGGTTGGAATGATATAAAGTCAAATACATATTTTGAAAAGATGATTCTGGTTATAGTATGGAAAATAGTTTGGAGAAGGAAAGATTGAATGTGCTGTTGTTGATCAGTATGATGAAAGTATTTATGAAGATACATAAATAGGTAGGTAGAAATAGACAGCTTTCAGTGTCCCTCATTATTATGAATTTATAGTAAAAAGCCTTGTAACAAACCTATGTTTAGGATATTTCTTATATGATTTGGGGCCTGGATGTATTCTTTAAAAAAACAAAACAAAACAAAACAAAACTGAATGAGGTCACGGCCCAGCAGAAGCCACTAGTGAACAGGCTGGATTCTGATAAAGGCAGGCATTTGTTTTTGAACTTTCTGATTTGTATGCCTACAAAGAGTGGTTATTTGTCTACAAGTGACAATTTCCTTGTTTTTAATCATTGGGAAATTAAATTTAATAGTGTGTTAAGCAATTCAAAACAAAGGCAAAAGAGAAAATGTAATGTCATTTTATGAAGCTACATAGAAAAATAAGCAGAGATTCAAGTTTCCTAAAAGATTCTTTCAAATTAGTTGTGGATATGATTAATTGTAAAAGAAATTGGAAGAGAATGATATATAGGCTTATTACTGTTGCTGTAGTATATTACCACAGATGGGTTTGCTCAAAACAAACAAAAAATTATCTTAGACTTCAAGAGTTCAGAAGTCCAAAATCAGCCACAGCAAGCAAAAATCAACGTGTCAAAGGGCTGTGTTCCTTCAGGAGGCTCAGGGTGGTGTCTAACCCTTGTCTTTCCAACTGATAAAGATGATGGCCCATATGCCTGGGCTTGGGGACTTCTTCCCTCTTCAAATACAGCAATCACATCACTTTGACCTCTGCTTCTAGGGTCACACCTCCCCCTCCGACTCTGACCTTCCTGCTTCTGTCTTACAAAGACCTGTGTGATTGCATTGGGTCCAACCAGATAATCTAAGATGATGTTGCAGTCTCACCATCCTTAACTTAATCGCATCCACAAATTGTTTTGCCCTGTAGCTACATTCTTGGGTTTAGAATGTGGTCATCTGGGGGTGAAAGTAGGGGTGCATTATTCAGCCTACGTATAGGGTAAAACCAACATTTATTAGGATTCTGCGCTCAAAACTCTGTGGAAGAAACAACACCCACAAAAATACAAGAAATGCAAGTGAATGTGCTTTATAGTAAGGAATTAAGGAAGGAAGAGCATAGTCAGAAATCTCATAGTCATTAGTCATGTACCAAAGAATGCATACATTTGACCTTAAAATAAAATATATCATATCATTTTGTGTTTTCCGATCTTTAAAAAATTAACTCAATTTCTTCCTTACAGCATCATTTCCAGTTGATTTATAAACATATGCTGTATCCAGAGAGGGTAAAGTAACTTTACAAATAGCCCCTTAAGTGTTTCCGATTTCACTACCACTCTTTTTAGAACCCTACTTCCCTTGGGGGGATAGATTAGACTTTGGCTTTTCAGGGGTGGCAAGAAGAGTGGGAGAAAAGAAAGAATATAAATTTGACAAACAAAAAATAGCTGCTCCTTCACGTCTCACTGCAAACATTCCAGCCTGTAGTTGGTCTGAGTTCCAGAGAAGAGACCGTTTATGGATAAATTAACTCCACAGTCTTAATTAATATTTTGGACTTGACATTCTTAGTGAATTGAAACAGTGACCAAGTGACTGTTTATTATGTGTGAATGAGCAAAGAAGTCACAAATTTTCCTGTACATTTCATGAAGAATCAAGGGGAGATATTCTTCCCTAAATAAAGCCAAAAAGAAGTTGTAGGAGACAGAAAATAAACTTTTATTTTGATTACATAATGAATTTTTAAAATTTAATTATTAGTTGTGCTCTGTCAGAATGCCACATTAGGAAAGCCAGGCTGGGGCTACAAAATAAAGGAAGGATAAATATGTGTTACACTTTAAACATGGTCTTCCTTCATTATTTTTACTCAGATAAGCTTAACAGGGCAGGGTCCTAAAGAGGAAACGAGCTCTTGGAGTCTTAACGCCTTCATGGCCAACTGTTTGTGGGGTTGACTAAAAACTTAATTTCACTTTGTCGCAAATACAAAGTATACAGTATGAGCTTGTATACTTGGAGAATGGCCCTTTCAAATGGAAGACCAAAAAATAAAGGAAAAACAGAGCTGTAAATAATGAGCCCTGCAAACATGACCAGAAAAATGGTCCTACCCTCCAGGGGGGCTTCTTATGATAAGTTCCTTTTTTCCTTTCATCTTTCAACTTAGTTTTGATTGAAAGCATTACCATTCAGCTAACACAGCAACATTTTCTTTTAGAAATCATGTCATACAGTAGGTTTGCTGCTAAACTTGCTTGCCCCCTCCACAGTCCTGGTATTTATTGAGATTTTGAATCCTCTGACTTTCTGCATTATTGCATCATTAATAAAATGACTAATAATTAAATTAAAAATAACAGAGTAAATATAAATATATTCATAACACTAAATATGGATGTAAACATACGTGTATACATATATTACATAGTATTTCATTTGTTACCCAATAAAGTGTGACACTTCAGTTGATGCTGGTAAGTTTGTAGCTAGCAAAAACCTCACTTTAAGAGCTTTTCATTTACACTGTCATTAGTATAAAGTTACATAGCTCATGTGGTTGTGGACTTAGGCTGGTTTTAGTGTCTCCCAAACATGAGTAGTTCATTGAACTTAAATGCTATTTTCTCCCACTTTGTAGGTGTGCAGGCACAGCTGTAGCATAGGATATCATCCATTGCCAAGTTTCTTGTAAAATAGCAAGGCTGCAATATTTATGTAAATTGGCACTCTTTGAATTTAACATTTTAATTTTGAAGGTCACACTCATAAAGACCATGGAGCTTTCTTATCATTAGGCTTCTGGATTTTTTAGAATGTAATTGAATTTTGTGGGGGAGAAGGTAGATGAAATGCCAGCTATATCATCTAACTCCTCCTGGTACTTACACTAAATATTTTCCATCATACAAATTAAACATTTTATAAGCATGCTTCCTTCCTGAGTCTGCCATAAGGTTTTTTGCAGTGCAGGCTTGACTGATGGTTCTTGAGAAACCTAAGTGTGTTTTTCATTTTCTTTAGAGTGAGACATTTCTCCTGACTGCTGTCCCCTTGCCTATGACAGCTGTCGAGTCAGCACGGCCACAGCACAATTTCTGTGTGAGCCTTAGGACTGGATGAGCGATGATGAGAGCACATGGTTAATGGGCAGATGGCTTTTAACACATACATAAACATCTAACCCGCATTTAAAATAGCAATGTAGTATTGTCAAACCTCAATAAATCAATTGATGTAAAAAAATAGAATGAAAATGCATTATAAAAATGGTAGCCAATTCTAATTTGATTTCTCACAATGCTTTTAATGGACTGTGAATCTCTTTGTTTCCATCAGGCCATACAGTCCACAGTATTAATTTTTGCGGGCTGAGGCCAGAATTTTGCCATTTGTAAAACAATCTGAGACAAAGCTTCCAATGATGTGGGTCATCATTCTGCGTTAAGCAAGTCTTTTTTCTCTTTGAGCTTTTTAAAAAATCATGTATAATCTCTTTTTTTAATATATTAGTTGCTGAAAATAAAATAGTCTCTTCAAAACTGCCCTGAAACCTTGGTGAACTCAGTGTGCTTGAGTTTATTTTATTTAGTTCAAACCTTCAAGCAAGAGCACGGACCTGGTAAATGGTGTTTACAAAGTGCCAAACTTAGTTTGATACAGTTTTTACCTTCCAAGTTTGCCATTTAAATTTATTTTAAAAGTATGTATTTACTTCCTTCATGTTAAGAATTTTGTTGTCAATGTTGATAAAGGTTTTAGAACCAAATAGTTCTCTCCCTGCTGTAAAAATCATATATATGTACTTATTATTTAGCAAGTTTTCACTTAGATGAATCTTAGGTTTTAATTTTGTTGTGGCTTTTGTTAAAAAACGACATGGATGCCTTCCACTGACTTTCTGCTTCTCAGGATGTTTTATAAGAGCGAGAGGCACAGCCAGGTTTCTAGGCTGTGTTTCAGCACTGTTGTGCAATGCATTACGTTTCTTGCCAAAATCTGTGTGTCCAAGTCGGAACTCCCAGGGCGAGGGTGTGTGCAGATGGGGCCTTTGAGAGATAATTAGGGTTACATGAGGTCTGAGAGTGGGGCTTCCGTCTGAGGCGATTGTTGTCCTTACAAAAGAGGGAGAGACACTGCTGCTCTCTACACACACACACGGAGGAAAGAAAGGCCGTGTGAGGACACAGGGAGAAGGCGGCCATCTGCATGCCAGGAATAGAGCCCTTTCCAGAGACCTAATTCGCCAGCATCTTCCTCATGTACTTCCAGCTTCCATAACTTTGAGAACATACATTTCCGTTGTGAAGCCACCCAGTCCACAGTATTTTGTTACGGCAGCCTGAGCAGACGCATACAAGCATACCATGGGGACGTACGGCAAACACGTCTTAACTCTTAGCACATTTTGCCCTCAGTAGATGAAGTTGCACATTGTAGAAACCACTCACCAAATAATTACTAAATAATAAAAAAATGAGAACCTGTGGTATGTCTACATTGTGCAAATAGTACGGTGTTCCTTCAGAAACACTTTAACTGTGGCCCCAGTAAGTTGAAGTGAACTACATGCTAATGTGAGTAGTTTATAGACGTCCACCCAGACTTTGAACTCTGCAAAACACGGAATAAATGCGTGGTTAACAAGATCATGGGTTGGTTCTTGTTTTTTTTTTTTTTTTTTAATGAGCTGAAAGATGAGTCAATGGTGGTGGGTGATTGTAATAATAAACAAGGAAGAAATACCGAAATCAGATAAAATCAATTTTAAGTAAAAACAGGAGCATCCATGTACATGGTTGTCTCAGCATGAGCTGCTAGAGAAAGTGTATGTTCTATTTCTAAAATTTTCCTTGTGGATATTTTAAAATTAAGTATTGATTTGTTTTTTTCTTAAGATCTTGGTTCCTGGTGATAGCTACAATTTCAAGTCTGTCTTTCCACTCCTTAGAAATGGAGAATCAATTAGAACCCACAAGTGCATTTCATGTTATTTTAGTCCTTAAAAGAAAGTATTTATTTTTGACACTCATATTTAAATTTCAGTCTTCTATGTTGGCAATGATAAAATAATTATTTGTTTTATTTATGTCTCAGTTGTCATGCAGTGAGTAAATATAGGGATGTTTGGCCCTTATGATGAAATTTTATATATAAACATATTCAAATTTTTATTTATTTAAAGTTATATCAAAGTGCGTTATGTACTCTTTTCAGATGACAGTAGTAAACGTATGCAGTCATAATAACTTCTAAGTTTTGTTTTATTATCTATAAAATAGTTGAGATGCTAACTACATTACCGAAGGTTAAATTGGTGAGAATATCAAAGGTATAATGTGTGTAAAGAGGTAAATTACTGTACAAAATAATCTAAGTCTTAGACTTGTTGGAGAAAAGATTTTACCAAGTTTACTTATTGGAACCAGTTAATTGGTAAATTATTTCCTCTGTGCCAGTAAGGAAGAGAACCTGTGAGTGTGAAAGAGATTGATTGATTTTATAATTATTGTATGTCATCCACTTAGAAAATCAGCAGACCAAAGGCCAGACTACCATCTGTTGTTCTGCATTTTCCATTTAAGAAGAAAAATCACAATCTTAAAAAATTTATAATTTCTAAATATAGGACAGGACATGTTCTTAAAACCATCCCACTCACATTTAAGTAAATACACAAAATTTTACAATGAATATATACTGGAAAAAATAGGAAAAAGACGTATTCTTTAAAATAAAATCATCTTCACTCTTGGGCATCACAAAGGAGTTTCAAAATCTGTCAGTGTCAGAAATAACAAGGAACAGAAAATACTCTGGAAGTTCATTACTTAAAATAGCCCTGCCCTCCTGGACATTATCCTATGAAACTTCAAAGTATAAAGTATAAAATAAAAATAAAAACCCTCAAGTAATTATGAATTTTCTTGTTCAGTATAAATTTTCATAATTAAAAACATACAAATAAAGATAACATACAAAAATGAATTATTAAAAAGTTGAAGGAGTTGAAAGGAATTTTAAGATTTCAAATCTTAGCGTTACTGGTGTTTTCAAAATGAAATCCATTTGATAGCTTTTACTGAAGTCAAAAGTATTTCATTTCACTTAGTTTTATTATTTTCCTTTGTGTTCTTGAGGGAAAATGCTACTTCACCCACAAAAGCTGACTTTAACACAGATGTAAAATTTCAAGGAAGTTTAATAGTCCTAAAAAAAGTTACCTTGTTAATTCTGGGGAAAAAAAAAAAAAAAAGGAGTTGCCTTTGACTTTGTTTTGTTAAAATAATTCATAATTAGATGAAAACTTCTGATATAAATCTTACTTGCAATTTACCTGTTATTATTAAATGTTGTTGACTATAGAATTTCCAATACTGCTAGAAAAATTTGCTGATTGAGAAAAGCTAAAGTTGTTAGATTTAGTTTAGTAAGGGACTACACCAAGTCCACAGATTCTTATCAAAAGAGGAAAATCAGAAAGGGTATTTAGAGAGCTGGATGATTTTAAGGTTGGTCTTGCACCGTGGGTAACTGATAGGATTGGGCAACTTTAACATTTGAGTTTTGTACTGGTGGGCCAAAGCTGCAGGGTCTTCAAGTGATTCTTGATAAGTGATCTGTCTTCTCTCTAAGCAACAAATACTTCCTAGAGCCAGATCTGTCACTTTTTTTTTTTTTTTTAAACTGGCCTCAGCATTTAACAGAGGGCACCAAAGTCAGCCAGGAGACCATGATGGGGTTCAGTATTGTTTCCCACAGACAAAGGGAGTTAAGTTGCCCTCTCTCATTGGCCCTTTTCGGTCATTCTTCATCCTAAATCTCACAATAGAACATTATGGCTTGGGGCCACGACCCATCCAGGTCTGCACAGACGTGTGTGGAGTTTTGATCTATCATGGGTCCTGGATGTGTTCTTTGAAGGTCGTCATCCCCACTCTTGTTCTGTTCCTTATTAAAAGATCAACTATTTCACCATTGTATAGGACAGTGGATGTGGATCACCTAAAACCCTAAAGGCTCACGTTTGACCCCGAAACAGAGACAAATACTACAGATTATAAGTAGAGTTTATAAACTAGAAGCCAGAATTACCTCCACGTAAACAAAGAGCAGGTCCCGGGCACTGGAGGAGACAGAGGAGGAGGTGTTAGCGAACAGCCAACATTCTTGATGTCTTTGATCATTTTCAAACCATCTTAATAATCCCAGAGCTGTCTGTAAACTTGTGAGCACCACATTCTTCCCCTCAGAATGAGTCAACATTCAAGGCCATTATTGTATGAAAGGCGGTTTGTCCATTTTCAGTAAACTCTCAGGCAAGGCGCTGTCTGGTGTTAGTAAAACTGTCGAATTTTCCTGCTGTTCTCTGAAACAAGGCGTTTAATATTCTTCCCACTGTATGAGCTTTTTGTAAAGCATGAAGTGGAAAGGCTAGGAGGCAAAACAGTGTAAAATTCCCCACAGTGATTAAAGTTTGAACTAAAATTAAGAACCAGCTTATCTCCTTTTCTATTAAACCATTTATGATCTCTTTTTCTAATAAGAGAAATTGGTGGGTGTTCTCAGGTGCTACTATAGAAGAGACATCTGAGGCCTGGGTTGTGAAGAACTTAATGAGACAGGACAGAAAAAGCCTAGTGGTGTTTCATAGGAGATGTATATTATCAAATGATCTGGACAGTTTGATGATAATGGGTAACTCTTGTGCGTTGTGCATGGTGGGTGTGTTGTAGCTGCTTTTTATGTATTCCCCATTTAATCCTCTTTACAACCTTTAAGAAATAGCTATCAGAATCTCCACCCCATTGAGACCTAGTGAGGGTAAATAGCTTTCAAATATCTATTAGCTAGTTGATAGTGGTGGTGGTGTTAACACACCCTCCAGAGTGTTAATTTTTGACTATTATAAGATACCACAGCTCAAAAATCAGTAGGACTTCAAGAGAATATAAAATATATTAATATTTTACTAATACTTACAGAAATAAAATAAGCAAATGGTATAATACTTTATAAAATTATATTTTTCTGGAAATTTTAAAAGTAAAAGTCTGAAATGTATACTTATTTATATCCACACTTTTAAAAGATATACTTGAAAGAAAATCTGAATTTTCTTTTAAACATTAAGTGCATTATTTTTCTAAATGTCTCAAACTGTAAAAATGTATAGAAGTATAATTAAGTTATTAGTGATTTATAATGTTGTGATCTATATACATAACTATATTTTAATAAAAAATTTTATATGAGGCTACATTTGTTTTCATCTACTCAATGTGAAAATAACTTAATATAAAACATGACAGCTAACCTTAGAAGATTCACACCAAATTTAATTGAATTATCCAATGAATTGAAGCAATTATAATTTATTGAGGTTTTTGTTGTAGTAGAATCATAATCACTTGCTTTGCTATGGTCCCAGCTCAAATTTGTGTTTCTATTACTCTCAGTGCTCCAGAAAGCAAAGAAATAAGCATTTGCCTTTTTCAGAACTTTTGAAACGAAGTTTAGGTTCACC
This sequence comes from Loris lydekkerianus, assembly GCA_963574355.1. Lineage (NCBI taxonomy): Eukaryota > Metazoa > Chordata > Mammalia > Primates > Lorisidae > Loris > Loris lydekkerianus. The sequence continues at coordinate 18,059 of CAUYPK010031166.1, forward strand.
TTGAAACATCAAACATCATTTCTAGTTATTGGGTATATTTTCAACCTTTACTTACTGGAGAATAGATCATGTGAAATTTGTATATGAAATGTAAAGACGTGATTCACACAGAGAGAAGAACGGGGCTATAGAGTGGACTCGAGGCCTTGTGAGAATCTTGTACTTAGTCAGACTTTAAGAATATTGGACTAATACTTACAGAAAAGAAATGTCTAACCCGTTGTTTTGATTTAAAAAAGTAAATGTGCCAGTGGAGGAAGCAGAGATAAGAGGAAGAAGGGAAAATTGAAAAAACAAACAACCAACCAACCAAACAAAAAAACCTACTTCCATAGCTAGCTTGGACAGGAAGAACAGTTCTATGTTCATTGTAATTCACCCTCGTGGGCATTCCCAGCCTGAGATTGGTTTAGGCTAATTTTTGCTATCAAAATGACAGAGCTCTTGGAGTTTGGGGGTTTAAAAATTTTATAACTTATAAATTATTTATATAGGAAAGAATTGGAATAATAAAGAATGATGTAAAATATATGATAATCCTTTTAAAGTTCTAATTAAAAAAAAAAAAAAAAAAGATAATGTAAGACCCTCGTAGAAAATGATCTGACTTTAAGAACTATACCTAGTGTGTAAAACTTGGCCCTCACAAAAGAACCAAATGTGATGTAAACAGGGATTTATATTACAAGGGGGAGTTAGAGGGCAGGGGGGGTCATTCATTAATTACAAAGTATTCAGTGGAATATATACCACACAAATCAGTGAGACGTGTTTTTACATCTTCTGCTTGATTCCTATAATAAAAGAATTATACTATTAAAAGTAACATAATTTTTCCCAACAAAGTATCAAATAAAATAATTATTGATAAAGTAAGGAAAATGTGATTGTCCTCTCATTATATTGGTCTGCAGATAATAGAATTTCTTTCAGATTTTCAAAGTAATGTTCATGCTTTGTGTAAAATAAATATATGAATTATTATTGAGTTAGTTGAAAGGTAATGTTTTAATTTGAAGTCACCACTGTACATAACTATCTTAGAATGTGAGTTTTAATGGAGATTTATATTAGTGATATAAAAAAACGAGCTTGAAAAATCAGTCACATTACTGTCTTTCGTCTTCGTGTTTTGATAATAAAATTTCATTATTTTTAACTTGTAGGTTCTAGCTTTCAGGCAACCCCACTTGTGGAATAATTTCCTCTGTGTCTTGTGAAAGTTGGGAGAATGTTAGAATTTGTTATATCAAAAAGGGAACTCTCCAGATGAAGTTGGGTGACATTCCTACATACCCTTTGGGGGGCTGTGATGCACTGGCTGTTTGCCTTTGTGAACTTTATGAAGCACATGAATGCGAGACTTTCTTATTTCACAAGTTTACATGGATTACTTTTGCTCTGTTCACTCTGATTATGAACATTGATTCTTTCTGCTAACATTGGTATCTTCCTAACATCCACTTCTTTAAAATATTAGTACCTTTCAAAGTAACAGCTGCTGGCTCGTGAGTCCCCTGGAGACTACACCGTTGAATAATTAGGCCCTATTGTGTGTTTGGTCTCATTTATTTTTAAATGTTTAAGCATTCGCAGAAGAAAAAATAAAATCCAGCTTCCTTTTACAAGATGCCCATTACTATTGTTAAAAATGTAAAACCACTGAGAACATTAACTCGAATAAAGTGATTGGATGATTGTTGAACTATTTATGCCAATAGAACTAAGGTGAAAATGGGGGGGCACGTGTGAGAGGTGTAGACAGACCCCTGCGTTAGGAAGAGTAGTTGGTGGAGCTAATTAGCCAGTGCAATGGCTTGAAGTAGTCTAGGAGACTATCCACGTGTGTGCGTGTGCGCGTGAAGGCAGAGGGTGACGCTCCTTCAGTCTGACAGGACAAGAAGAAAGGAAGGAAAGAGAAGTGGAAAAGCCTTCCAAAAAACAGTTGCTAAAAAAAAACAGGTCTGAGTACATTGGATACTTTTTCTTCCATTCTTGAGATACTTTACTAAGAATACGTTCCAGCTCCATCC
>CAUYPK010031170.1:0-42234 GCA_963574355.1 Loris lydekkerianus
TCCCGGGTGATTCTTCTCTCCCCTTTGTCCTCCCCAGCACCACTCTTATAATGTGGCACAGCCAATCACAGCACAGCACACGTGCACAGGGCATGCACAATTCCTATACAAAGCAGTGGGGCACGCTAAGGCCACGAGTGCAGCATGCGGCCTCCGAGCCAATTAGGGTTACTTCCTTAAACTTGTTTATCATTAAAGCCACAGCAGATGTACTTCCTCTCAGCACGATGCTGTTACTCAGGGGCGTGCTGGGCCCGGCACGGCCCCCGTCAATAATCTTTCACATCTCAGTCTGAACTATTTTCTTTTTACCACTTTTCAGGACTACCAAGATGATGATATATAGTAACTTGATTTCATTTGTGAGAAAGTGAGTGTTCACTGAACTACCTACTTTTATCATAGAATAAAGAAATAATGTGGGGGGAGCATGGATTATTGAATCAATTTTTGGAGACCTAGAAAATGTTTTTGAATATTTTGAAACAGTCATTTTGTTTGTGTTGGTCATGGTCAAGAACTCAAAGTCATTTAATTGGTTTCCATTAACTAGGGATTGGAGGAAGGAAATCATAATTAGGCACAGTCTAGAGATGCTAAATTTAAGTTGTTCACTGGGCCACTCTTTTAGGATATTCAGTTGTAGGTTTAAAAAAAAAAAAATACAACTAAGGATAAAAGAGATCTAGTCATGTACTTGGGAATCACTGATATATAAACAGAATTTTGATGTTGCAAGACCTGAAAAAGCTATTAAGTGAACGATAGGTATAGTGTGCAATTCAAAAAGAAAAGATTTGAACTTTACAAAATATTGAGTTTTAAGAGAATAAATTGAGAAAAAACTTAAAAAGAAAATTAAAGAGAATGAAAATGAGCATTCAGAGGAATATAAAGCAAAGGAGAATAGTAAACTCCATGTAGGAAATATTTGTGAGGAGTGATTCATAATCCAAATGCTCTGTAGAGTTATAATAGAAGGGGGACGTCAGCAGTACAATTGTGGTTGACGATTAAAAGACATTGACAGTCTTAGCCAAAGGTAGTGTGGAGTGGACAGTAATGAAAAGATAAATTGAAACAAAAAAAATAGATATATGTTTAAGAATGGACAGGAAATGTGTGAATTAGAGTGATAACCCCATTAAAAGAATCTTGTGAAAGGATGGTGATTATTCTAGGAACTATTTCTTTAGGCGATATTTCACTTAGAATTTATTTATTCAAACTCCTCCTTTAAATAGACTTCAATGATTCTTTACCTAAGGACTTCAATAAATAAACAACACAAAAAATATTACCTGATAAAAAATTAAATATATAATGTAAAATAAAATTTGTGAGTTAAAAATTGAGTGTAAGTCTTTTAGTTCATAGTTAGTTTCTACACATCATACAGACCTCGTGTAAATGAGCATTCAGAGGAATATAAGGCAAAAGGGAATAGTGAACTCCATGTAGGAAATATTTGTGATACTTGGGCTAGAGTGCCATGGCCTCAGCCTAGCTCACAGCACCCTCAAACTCCTAGCAATCCTTCTACATTATTCTCCTGAGGAGTTTAGACTATAAGCATGTACCAGAATGCCTGGCTAAGTATTATTTTATTTTCATTGCATATGTACATAGTAAGTAAACAAGTAAGTTTAATAGGAAAAATGAGTCACTATTTTTTCAGGTATAATATTAGAAAAAAACATCAAATTCAAACCAGAAATATGTATAGATTTTTATTAAAGCAACGTATGAGTAACTTGAACTCTCAGCTTATGTTAAATTTATTTCATCTTAACAATGACTAATCTTATCAAATTAAATCAGAAAACATAGTTTAAATTTGATATTTTTAGAACCTGCATTCATATCAATATTGAGGTAAAATTCTGAAGTATCTATTAGTAGAACATTATAAAATCTAATGGGGAAAATTAAACATTGCAAATGCTTAATATTAATTTTGGTGACAAATTTCAGTAAGTATCTACAGATCATATTGCATTTCGGTGTACTAGAATCTTGAATATACTTATCAAAAAAGCATGGAGGTTATCTATTGCAATGTATTCGCATGAGCTCAATTATGTCTACCTTAATAGTTTGTCACTCAGGGTATTTTGAGAATGATAACTGTGGTCAAAGCTGTTCAAATATCGCTGGCTATTTTCATTGTATGTGATTATGAACTATGTACAAAATTATGTACATATGTATCATGTAAAAAATTCTGTCTCATGTAATGACTTTTGCTTATTTTTTCTCTAGGAACTTCAGACTTATTTTATATATGGCTTCTAAGCAGGGAATTGAATACGTTTATATTATTTATAATCACACATAATCATTTTGGGGTGCTTTCTTCTTAGGAAAACACATACATACTGCTAGTTTAAATTGATTCATAAAAGGTTTAAGAAACATATATTAATGATCTTATAAAGAATACAACACAAAAAATATTACCTGACAAAACATCATAGTTTGAATGAGTATGTTGGCAAGAGAACAAAACTTAAGCAATATAACAATAAAAGAAGCAATCTACACTTTTAAAAATGATTAAATTTACTATCTAGTTTGTTTATTCACTAATTTATTATAATTATGTAACTATAAGATTATTATTATATAATTTAGTGTAATGGACACTTGTAAATATTAGTAATTTATTTTTGACAATAACTGAGAATTTTGCAAACTGAAGAAACAGAAGTAGATTATAATTTTCCAAGTTTCAAAAATGAAAAATAAAAAATTAAGTAGCAAAAATATTCTTACAAATTTGAATACCTAGATTTTTAAAGCATCTAATGGAAATAGAGACTTGCCAGTTTTGACATGGGGAACTTTTTGTCAAAAATAGGTTGTTGACAGAAAACCTCTTCCCTGGAGATATTTCTGAATAAAGGAAATATTTATAAGAGAATTTCCTTTTCCAAAGAAAATGGTCAGGAATAAGATGCTTTTAAAAATATTTCCACTTGTGGTGCATCTTACAATGGTATATGTGAAACTTAGTAAATGTAGAATGTAAATGTCTCAACACAATGACTGTGAAATTGCCAGGAAGGCTATGTTAACCACTGTGATATAAATATGTCAACCAGTCTATGAAACTAGTGTATGATGCCCCATAATCATACCAATGTACATAGCTATGATTTAATAAAAAATAAATAAATAAATAAAATCTCACTTTTACCAGTACCAAAAAAAAAAAAAAATAAATAAAATAAATAAAACCCAGAAAAAAAAAAAAAATATTTCCAGAACCTTATTTTTGTTTTTCTTTTGTAAGTAAAGATAGGATTTACTATGATAGGAGAAAACCTGAAAGTTACCCATAAACCCTGTTCTTACAGTCAAATAGGAAATACTTAGTTAGACAGAAATTGTGTGTATGGTAGCCTATTAAAATAAAATCATTTATACACATATATGTAATAATTTATGTAATTTTTTAAATTAAATATATGTAATAAATTTTAAAGTTGTATTTTCTTAAGTCAACTCTATTTTTCAGTATGTCCAAATTATGATATCTTGAAAGTAATTTAACAGTTAACTAGTACGTTCACAGAATTATTATTTTTTAATTTTTCTACATGTCAGAGTATGTGAAGTGTGTGTTTGATGGAGGGATATGACTCTGATCCATGTAAGTTGTGCTGTAATCTCCAAAAGAAGGACTAGAGAACACCTGTAATTGTGTGATTGGACAATTATATATTATAAGAAAGGAATAAATATGAGATAAAATTTGATTCAATAAGGAATGTCATAAGGCATCCAAATCAGAAGCATGATGAATTTACATTGAGCTTAATTTTCTATTTTTCTAGTTCCTCAAGGTATAACATGCAAAACATACTCAAAGTCTCAGTAATTAAAGAGCTGAGAGAATAAGACCCATTAGATCTATATCAAGTTGGAAAAAGTAATGACTGAAGGAAAAATATGTAGAATGTAGAATGTGTACGTGTATAGTTCACACACTTACATATGCAAATGTTCACCTAATTGTGAACCCTGGAATAGGCTAAGTTTCTAATCCTTTCTATTTAAAAATTACGAGACAATGGTTAAAAAAATCAAATATAAATATTTATTTAGATAACTGTAATGTTAATCTTTTGAGATATTAGGAAAAAATTTAAGCAGTGTTCGAAAAAAGCCATAGGAATTCAATGATAGTGATTTTAGTTTATTGCCCTTTTTCTCTAAAAGTAGAAGATCCCACTTTTGACTAGAGACGTCTTTGTGGCAGCTCATGCTTCCCAAGTACACATTATTATGAATTTAATTTTGGTTAGAAAGCAAGTCATATACTTGTTAGAAAAATATAATTACTTCTAAACCTTTATGGAGAAGTTTATAGATGGCATTTATCTCAGAATCTCTATGCTGTTATAAAAGAATAGTTATTTTTATAATTTAAAATAAGCAATGATTGCATTACCATTATTAAATCCATAATTGGTATGCAAGGAAAGACAGAGGGCATTTGCTACAAGGTCAGTTGAGTCAAAGAGAGAGGCACATTATGGAAAAGTTAAATGTATTAAAGGATTGACATGTCTTAGTAATGAGGAATGATTTTATTAATCTCCCCATTACAGGAGCAGAAAGTTCAATCAAATATTCCACACCAATTGTTTTGGGATTTTGTAAAAAAGAGCAATCATTTTCCCCCCTCACATTATTTATGAGTTTAATTTTCAAAGTCATTTAGGAGAAAGAATAAAGAGCATAACATCATTTCTCTTACTTGTTAATAGAGAAAATGGTTAATGCAAGATTATTTCTTTGTCCTTTGGACTCAGATACCTTCACTAGGATATAAATTCTACTCTAATTCCAAGTAAAACCTGCTTGAGATCACCAAAAGAAGGTATCAAATTACTAAAGGACAAGTGATGAGGACACTGTGCCATAGTAAATATATTCTAGTAAGTTATAAATGAATTTTTCAGTTATCAAGGTGTACCATATACCTGTGAGGAAAAAGGCTATTTATAATTAAAGGGTTATTTTAAGCAGTTAAGAGACAAAACCAATAATTGGAATGGATATATTCAATGAAGAAAAATAGATAAATAATTTAATCATTGCCTTTAACAAATCCTTGTTGAGGTTAACACGGGGATGGAAAGACATTGATCTACAGGTTGAAGGGAAGCAAACAGTCGTAGCATAGAGTATAAACCAAAATATGTCTTTAATTCACATCCAGCCTATTTAACAGAATAGAGAGACTTCAAAATGACTTATTCACTTGGACGCCATTTCTGTGATAACATGACATAAATACATAATGAATACATAAATGGAACACAACTTCAAATAGTGTTTTAAATATGCATAGAGTAACTTGTTTTCTTATTTTGTAATCCCTCCCTTTATAATTTATAAATAATTCTATGTTAATTTTTTTACCAAAACATTTTTTAGACTAATTTGGTCATGTCTACACTAGTAATTCGACAGTACTATAATATACCTATAAAGTATAACATTCAGTTTCTTGTAGTAGCACTTGGGGGGCACCATAAACTAAGTGCAGTCTGAAAATTCAATTTTCTCTTTTCTTCTCCCTTCTCCTTCACTGAACTCAATCTTTGTTTTTCTACCTTGCTTAACTTTGCTTATATTATCTCTTCTTAGCTACATGCCAATTTGCCACACTTCCCCATATTCAAAAAAATCTATATGTTTTCAAAAACATGCCCATATGCCACTCTTCTCTAACCTTTGTTATTTTTTCCTGATGAGCGTCTTTTTACATGCTCTGAGCTATGTAGGAAAGACAAGATTCACAGGGCAGTATGGATGTCATTTGTTCAGCCTACCTGGTTTAGTAACAAAAAGCCTCAAAAGACATCATTTAATTCGTTGAATTCAGCAAAGTTCAAGATTTGACCTTACAGGTTCAGAAATTACAAACTTGTAATATCTCAGCATTATAGATTCAAAGCCTACTTTCCCATACTACCAAACCTCAGAAAAATAGATTTACAAACCAATGTTATACTGTAATTTACTGTGTGAAACACAGATGTTGGATTTGTGCCTGATTCCTCCCTGTAGGCCGCGGTGTGTGAGGGCAAACCATCTGAAGGATGCCTGGGGAGCGTGTAATCAAACTAATGCAACTTGTATTATTGGAATATTCAATAGCTTCAGTTTCTGAAAAGAAGCCAAATTCACTACATGAAGAGAAATATGTGTCAGGTGGATTGAATCCCCAAGAAGACTGACCATCGAGTCTCTCTTTAATGGTTGAACTTGGCCTATCAGTGTTCCTTTCTGTGGCTTTCCTTCCTTTGTTTTAATTGTTTCAATTTATTGTTTCTTTTATTTTTCTAAAAAAAAAATACATAAATTTAGTAGAAGGTTTAGAACATATTTTCTTAGCCTTTCCATAGAAATCATTTGTATAATGCGAATGATTTGTAAAAATGTAGGTCTCTGGATCTTCTCCACAGTTTTCCCCAATCTTTGCTTCTGGGGTTTGGAAATTGGTGTTTAAAAAAACCACTCAAATTACTGTCATTGACACTGAAGAATGGGCAACATAAGGCTTATGAGATTACTATTTGTGTTGTACTTGTTAAGTTACATAAGTCATGTCACCCCAACTCATAAATTGCATTAACAAAGAAATTACTGTTATATACGTATCTTCTTGTTTCTAATCACTATTATAGTATATTGCATTCACGATTTGCTTGTTAACTGTCCCCTGCCCTGAAATAAACTGAATGATCAATGTATTAAAGGCCAATTTGTATAAAAAAATCAATACCATTTTCACAGAATTGGAAAAATAATTCCAAGATTCACATGATTTTTCTTGCTAATTTGCTTGAGTTCTTGGTAGGTTCTTGTGATCAGCCCTTTGTTGTATATATAGCATGCAAACATTTTTGCCCATTCTGGAGGTCGTCTATTTACTCTGTTGGTTATGTCCTTGTGCAGTAGCTTTTAGTTTGATCAAGTCCTATTTGTTGTTGTTGTGATTGCCATTGGGGTCTTCTTCATAAATTCTTTCCCTAGGCCAATATCTGTGAATTTTTCCAACACTTTCTTCTAGAGTTCTTGTACTTTCATGCCTTAGGTTTAAATCCTTTATCCATTGTAAATTAATTTTTCTCAGTGGTAATAGGTGCTGATCCTGCTTTGGTTTTTTACATGTGGCTAAACGGTTTTCCCAGCACTATTTATCAAACAGGTTTTGTAAAGGATCATATGGAAATATAAAGGTGGTTTACCTCTGTGTTGTCTGTTCTAATCCATAGGTCTGTTTTGCGACACTACCGTACTCCTTTGTTTACTATAACCACATAGCTTGAAGTCTGGTAAGGTGATGCTTTCAGTTTTGTTCTTTTTTCATAGGTTATGATAGACATTAAAGATCTTTTGGGGGGTTTCATGTGAATTTTATTATATTTTTTATAATTTCTGAATATTACAGGGGTACATGTCTTTGTTTACATAATTTGCTTTTATACATTTTAAGTTAGTGTTGGAAATGTACCCTTCCCCCCTGAAAATGTGCCTGGTACCAATTAGGTGTGAATTTACTCAGCCTCTCAACCCCTATTCCACCTACTTGATTTCTGTTGAGTTTCACTTCCACATGTGAACATGTGAACATCCTTGAGTTTATCAACCAAAGGATGTACTAGTCCATAGCTGATACTGGAAAAGCAGAATAGCCATATGCAGAAGAATGAAACTGGATCCTGGTCTCTTAACAATATATAAAAATTAACTCTTTATTCCACGCATTCAAGAAGCTGAAGGCCAAACATCAGCTGAAGATCAAACAAATACACCCAGATGATTGGTGCCCTTTTGCCTTTACCAATTTAGCAATCACCAAGGGCTATAGTTTCTGTCTGAATAACTTAAATGTAAGTGTTGAAACTATAAAAGTCCTAGAAAAACTAGAGAAATGTCTTCTGGACACTGGCTGAGGCAATGAATTCATGGCTAAGGTTACAAATACAAAAATAACCAACACAAAAAAAAGACAAACAGAATTTGATTGAACTAAAAGACTTCTGTAAAATAAATTAATAAACGGAATAAAGAGATAACTAATAGAATGGGAGAAAATATTCACTATCTGATAGTGAATTAAAACCAGAACTTACAAAGAACTTAAACTCATCCAGATAAAAACATACCACCCCATGAAAAAGTGAGCAAATGGCACAAAGAGGCATTTTTTTGGAAGGCAAAATAGTAATACAATTAAAATGTGTACATTCACGTACCCTCTTGAAAGCAATTACACTTTCATGTAAGTATCTAGCATCACGAATAGGCGTGATTACATTTATTGAATAAGAGTTATTCTTTATTAGGCATAAACTAAAGGTCTGAAATTTAGTACAACCACTGTAAGGTGACCACTCGAGAGACTGTAACAAACTAGTCCACATATGGAGGTGGGCAACACAAGGAACTAGGCCTACGGTACTGATTGATGCATACACGTACTTTACTTTCTTGCATAGCTTTTATTAGATAATATCATGTAAAATTATATATTATCAAAACACAGTTAAAGAATACACACAGTATCATACAAAATTAATACCTTGACTTCCTTTTATGGTTTAACCATTCTGAAAAATATGCAATCTGGCTTTGTTTCTTATTCTTATTACAAATGTAACTCTCCACTTAGAGACCTGATGTCATCTTTGGAGTCTCTATAATTTTTGTGTCATCCTAACTTGCATCTTCCACTTCATCAGCTGCTTCATGGGTTGTAAGCAAGCTGGTACTTCAGTCAATATCTCTTGGGAAATTGCTTGTGGGTCAGGTTCATTACAGATTGCCACCTCACCATCCATTGCAACAAAACCTTTATGCTGTGACCCCATCAGACAGTCCATACCCCATGGCAAAATCCAAAGAAGTAGATATTAAGAGGTAGGATAGTGAAGCCAGGGCTTTTATTGTACCCATCATCAAAATAGTACACGTGGGCTAAGTTTTTGGAAAATACTATTGTCTATGTATACAATATGAGAATCTTTTAAATTATTTTAGCCTATCTGGAAGAAGTTTGGCATTTATTTCTTAATACAGAAATTAACAAAAAATAGCCTAGTCAGAGTCTAATCTTTCTTGAGTATTCTTTCTTGAAGTTTATAAATAACAATTTTATTTCTAATACTCAGAGTAAGAATGTAACAGAGAGATCATTGACTGATACACATGTAGATACAAATTATTTGGTCTATTGTTTTTCCTCTTCAGTTATATACTGTTTAGTTAGCTGCTATGTAAACTATGTTTGTTACCTATTCCTCCTAAATGGTGCATGATTATGAACATAACCATGCAATGAAATAGCACATGTCTTTTTGGTTTATTGTGTTTTGGCAGTACAACATTATCTACATAATACAGAAACAGCAAAATTATTTTTAATAAATAAACAGTAAAAATGAATATTTCAATAAAATAATAATAAAAATCAGTACTGATTTTTAAACAGTGGCCAAAGACCTGAAATAAATATTTATTTAATGTAAAATTAATGAATTAAATATTGGATTAAGGAATACAAAAGTTTGTTCAATAATTAACTCAATGACGCCCACTAAAATCGCCAGCACTAGCATAACTTGAAAATATATTAAACATTTCAGCATTTTCTATATGTGATCCTAATGCCACACAAAACTCTGAAATTCTGAATATATAAATTAATAGTTCAAGTATCTTTCCATTGTAACTGAATGCTTTTTAATTGAAATAATGCACTCTCATTAAATGCTTTATTCAAGGTTCTCCTTGAGTAAGGATGATGTTAGAGTTTCCTTTGTCCTTCACTCACTATAATTTGGATGCATTGTGAAAGGGTTAATCTAATTTTAATTAAGTTTATTTAATTAAACTTCAACCCAGTTTTAATAATTGAATATTTAATGGAAGTCAGAGTTGTAGGGAGCCAAATCACTTCTGCAACATGTAGTTCTTAATTGGAAATGATATAATGTTTCTAAAATGAATTATTGGCAGAGCAATGACACCAAATGCTGCATGAAACACATTTAGATAAGATATTGGATCAAGTTTTTACTTCTAAAGATAAAACTATGTGGTTCCTGAAAAAAATAATGAGTTTTATTAGAGCACCTTTTAATAATTTAAAATTTTCTTTAGAAAGAAAATAAGGAGAGGTAATAGGAAAATCAAACAGCTTACAATTATTTAGCAGTAAAGAGCTGATACTAACATCAGGCATCTAAGTTAACACATGTAGTGGAGGTATGTTACTGAAAATTTTAAGTCAAATTTTATTTCAACGTTTAATAAAGAAAATAGTTGACAATTCAAATAGCTTTTCAATAACCACTTTTCATCTCAGTTTCTAAATGTGCGTATAAATCAATCTATTCTAAAATAAGTACTGTCTTGCTTCATCTTAGTTATTCTTTATGATAAAACTAAAAACTGATATCTCCATGGCTAGGGAATTAATGTAGTGAAGTGATTCTTCATATCTGAGTAGATTTCAATTCAATTCGTTGAGGTCTTTTAATCTGATTGTGAACACCAATTTACTTAGCTGAGACAGGTATTCAACAGAGAACATTTTGAGAATTGCTTTTTAAATAGAAGAATTTATGAGTTTTTAACATAACTTATTTGAGTAAAAGTGGATATGTTTACAACAATGCAATTAATTATCTTCCCCTGAAAATAAATGCATAATTACAAAGTTTGTCTTGATTTTTAAAAAAACTTCACTATAATTATTCACCTGATCACCTGGTAGACAAAAATATTCCATTGAAAATAACTATTAAATATATGAGAATGTTTTTACAGAACATAGATTGTATATGTCTAAAATATGTAAAGCATACAGTTAATCAGGGTGTTCTGTATAACTGTAGGTATTCTATATGAATTTAGTACTAAATCTATATTATTGCTATATTATTCATACTGGTGGTTTTTTGTATTTTATTATATAGGATATCCCAAAGTTTGCCCTAAAGTTTCCGTACATTGGAAAAAGGATAAATTGTACTTAAAAGTACTTTTATTTACAGAGTACGCATTGTAAAATTTATCAAAATATTAACAAAATATTGTCTGTGTGTTGGCCACTTCATTGTATTTTTATTTTTTTTAACTCACCACTATACTAATGAGGATTCATTGGGATTTTTAAATGAATATTTTGTAAATAAACATAAGTCTAGTTACAATTTTCCATTTTCTCAATATATGGCAAAGGGGAGACTTTGCAGACACCTTGTCCAGATTGGCCATTTTTAAAGGAAAATTAGAAACTTTCATAAGTACTGCTATTCAATATTGGTCTAATAAATAAATTTGTGTTTTCTTTAATGAAATAAATTTAGTCTACAATCATTAAAGAAAAGCATCTTGCTCGCTATTGAACTAATTTCTATTAGCAATGGGCAGAATATAAACATTCAGTTTGATACTTAACATTAATAACAACTGTTTATATGAATACAATGTAACTCCATGCAAAATAATCTGCATTGCATGTGAGAAAGTATGATTATTTTTAGATAATTATTCTTATTTAAAATGATGATATAGATACCATTTTAAAAATGCTTTTACATATAATTAATGTTTAAAATTTTTATAATGTTACTGTGTTCTTTTACTGTGGTGAATATCTATTTTAATTTTGAAATTTATAAAAGATTTCACATGGCTATAATGAGATACTATATGACATTTCTGAGAATCAAGCTATCATTTTAAGACTAGTGATCATTCTAAAACATCAACATGTATAGTGCTTAATTGAATATGTTTTGCTACATGAGATTGTATTCAGTAATTTGTGCATTAAATCAATATTTTGAGAGGTTAAGTAAATTATTAAGAAGAAAGAAATAGGTCAATCAAAAATGAACGTAGATCTCAACTGGCGGATTCCCAGGACATAGTTCCTCTCTTGCACACTTTCTCTTTTAGAAATGGTTGGCATCAAAGAAATGATGCCAAGCAATTAAAACACAAATATTAATTTAGTCCCTCAAGTACTGTATTTTTAATGTATTTGAATTTTAAAATTATGTGAAGAAGAGAACCTGCAGTGAAAATACACTAGGATTTCATGTAATATAATTTGAAGTCACAGTAATTATTATGAGTAATAGTTAAGAGTTCTATCTTTGGTGCCACCCATAGATCAGTGGGTAAGGCATTGGCCTCATACACCCAGGCTGGCAAGTTCAAACCCAGCCCAGGCCAGCTAAACAACAATGACAAATGCAACAAAAAAATAGCCAGGTGTTGTGATGGGCACCTGTAGTCCCACCTACACCTACTTGCAAGGCTGAGGCAAGAGAATACTTAAGCCCAAGAGTTGGAGGTTGCTGTGAGCTGTGATGACACAGCACTCTACTAAGAGCAACATAGTGAGAATTTGTCTCACCACCACCACCAACAACAACAACAACAAAATAGAGTTGTATCTTTTACTGATATTACTAATTTTAATTTTCTCTGAATATGGTTGAAAGCTACTACGGCCGTATAATTTACAAATACTTATCAAAGATTCTAAACATCTTTTTGCAAGCAAAAAAGATGTTTTATAGAAAAGCATTTCAAACCCAAATGACAGAAATATACAATGCGATAAGTGTAAGTAAAATCATCAAATCAAAAAGAAAAACATGATTTTAATGATCCTTTGTAAAATGTATAATATTCGTTCACTTATTTTATGTTTCAATTTATAACTGACAAATACTAATTGTATGTATTTATATAATTACAGCACCAATTATATGTAGTGTTTGATACACGTAGACATTGTAGAATGATCAAATCCGGCTACTTAGTGTGTCTATCACCTCATTATTTTATGTGTTGAGAATAATGAAAATTAATTCTTTTAGGAGTTTTGAAATATACAATTGGTTATTTTTATCTATCGTCATCATGCTGTTCAATATATCACCAGAACTTAGCTCGTTCTGGTCCCTTTTCTCTATAGGCGCCTTACAGACCAGGATTGACATTTTATTGAATTTATCTATTTATCTGGGCTTGGGTTATTACACATGATCATTGCACTAATGCACTTTTTCTCAAATATCCTCTCTAGAGGCTAAGGGAGAAGAAATATGTAGAAAAAGGGGAAATGCTGGTTAATAGGTACAAAACTTTATTAAACCATTACTTTGCCATATCAAAGTAATCATTTATATGCCCTTGAATTTGTTAAATATGGAACTTTACCAAAGAAAATTACAGGACTATATGCAGTTTGTCATCACACAGTGTAATCATCATAACCTAGCTTAAAATATAAATATTTTAGCCCGTTTTCATGTTCTGTAATGATTGGGAAATCCATAGAAAAGAAAATATATTTTTATTTATCATTTGGATTAAAGAGTTATCCCCAATCTTTTCAGGCTGACCCTTTCTAGAGAATACAAATATTTTATTTTTCATGTTGTGATATGATCTTTTTCCTCATATCCAATGTTCCAGTTTAAATAGACCTGGATTAGGAAAAAAAAAAAAAAAAAAATTAGCTTGATGTGCCAATCTGGCACAAAAATGGTAGCTAGTCAATCATTCAACCATCTGTGCCCAACATAGCCCTAACTGAGTTTTTGTACCTTGAACCAAAGGGGTTCAGCTCAAATATTGTAATTAACAGTGGGAAGAGAAGCTTGTGTTCCCATGTTGGTCCCTGTTCTGGGCTATTGGCCATCAACCTAAAGCACCAGCTTCTTCTTCAGCATATTTTAAATTCAGAACTTCTAGCTTTTCACAGTTAATAGAGTTTAGTTTAAGAAAATTCTCTTTCTTTTTTCATTGTATTGTTCAATTCTGACCCCAAAACCTTACTGTATTTGGTGTGATTGTTTTTTAATGGGATGATTTGTGGATTTTGGCAACTGCCAGTAAAAACTTAATATAGTAAAGATATTCTAGAGAGGCAGCCTCTTGTGTTCCAGGTACTGGCTGAGAAGCAGTCAGGGCCACCCCTTCCATCTGTGCATAGTTCAATCCTCCTATGGATTTACACCTCAATCTTCTTTGTAATGTGCCTCACCATGTGACTTGTCCAATTTTTGTATTGATGAGGACGTTTACTGATATATTCTCACATACACATGGACATATTTATTTTGCATTTAGCTTATTTGGAAAGAAAAATGATTCATTAAAAATTTAAGAATATAATTTTTTGTGACCAACCCTGAAATGGTAGAAACTCACAGCCTCTCAGAAAACATTGAACCTATATTAATATGTAAATTTTCACTGTCAATTTCATGTTTGGTTTAAAAATGAGAGCTTTATAATCTACTGGTATTTAAATTTTTTTAATTTTTTATCACTTTATTTTTTATTTTGGGTTAGTATAAGAGCATATGTACAATTAGGTTACATTATTGATGGTTGTAAGGTAAAGTCCAAAGTGTGAATTGTAGTTGTGTCCTTTGCCAGAAAGTGTGGAATATATCCTTCCATTGTACCTGATCGGTGGGAACTTGTTGAATTTAAATGATGTATTGGTGTCCAAATATCAGATACAAAGCAAAATTACTGATTTGTACAGAGTTAATCATATTTTAGAGTTACTGTGTCTAAGAAACAACATGGTAGAAATCAACTTAGTAACTTGCCCTTACACTTGCTTGTCTATAATAAATTTAATATCTGACTCAATATTTATCAAGGCTATTGAAGAGAATCTATAAATAAAATATACTTCATTTAATTTATGAGAGACTTAATCAATAGTTGCTTTCAGCATATGCATTGGAGACAGCATGCCTGAATTTAAATCTCAGGTCTGCAACTGACAAGCTCGGTGCCTTGGGGAAGTCTTATCTTCATGCTCAATTTCTTTTTCTGTAAAAAGAAAAAAATTTAATAATATCCTTTCCAGGGTTTGCCATATAAATTAAACAAGTTTAATTTTACAAGTAAAGCCACCAGAATAGATGTTAGTATACAGACAGTTAAAAGTAATCACTATTCTCATACGTCTCTGTAGAGAAATGTTGCCAAGCCCTTGAGATGACAGAGAATACTATTAACCTAATAATTGATAGCAACACAGATTCCCCCAAGTGGTTATGAGTGTGATTCTAAATGAGGGAAGAAGAATTCAGCTGAACTGGAGAGACTCCTCTCAGAGATGATGCTGGACATAGTTTTATATATTAAAAAAGAGGCACATCTGGTGTATTAGTGAGGCTTCTTCAGGGAAACAGGTCTGATAGCCCAGTAAGAGATGAGTGAGAGAGACAGGAAGAAAGAGAAAGAGTATTATTCTAGGGAAGTGCCTCATATGATTGTGATTATAGAGGTTTAAGAAGTCTCAAAATATTTAGTCAGCAAGCAAACGAGTTGAAGACATATTTCTAATCTAAGACCTAAGACCTCAGAAGCAAAGAGCTAATTGTATAAATTCCAGTCTGAGTTAGAGTCTGAAGGCAGGAGAAGACCAGTGCTGTAACTCAACGACAGGGAGAAAGAGAAATTTCTTTCTTACCCAGTTTATATTACATTCAGGCCTTCAGTGGATTAGATGAGGTCCACCTGCGTTGAGGAGAGTGATCTGTCTTACCTATCTTTGTATACCCAGATAAATATACCTAATGTCAAAAAATCATCCAGACACCCTTCTATGGTCTGTCAAATTAAAACCTACAATTAACCGTAATAACTACTTTGTCTTTAAAATTCCTGTTGACATCAAGATGTAACAAAACAAATTATTTTTTAAATATGACTGTCTTTTTTGAATATGTTCTTAATCAATTGTACTTTTTTATTTTTAGCATTAGAATATTTTCCAGATTACTGTGGCACATTAATATATGCGTGTATTGCAATCAAATATTTCCAAATTTCAAGATGTTCAGCCTATGTAAGTTAATTTTCTACCCATTTTTAAATATTTCAGCATGATAGTAATAATTATGACTACCATGTTGAGAAGTAAATGTTAATATTTTATTTTATGTTAAAATAAGTACATAACTTCCTAAGCATTGATTGGGGGTTTTTTTTGTTTGTTTGTTTGTTTCATTTAATATCAGCTGCAGTCAAAGCTTTTTTGACTTGCCAAGTGTGTACTTTTCCTGATATATATTTACCAGTGTAAAATAAAACTTAAATGATTATTTTCGTGTGTATATTTTACCTATGCTATTAGGCACTTCTATTTGAAACAAGTTCTTTGAATGTTTCTGGATATGCCATGTCAATGACTGCAGGGAAATGAACTTGAAGTTATGCCAGTGTCTTACTGGTATAATTTTCAAAAGGCAACACTTTTGAGTAAGGCACCAGGCCATGAAAACGAAACCTAATTAAAACCTTGTCAGTTACAAGTTCTGGCTTAATCTATAAAGTCAGATAACACAAGATTTACACACCTGAACAATGTCAAGTAGGTGTTAAATCCTGCTTAATATTGGCCAGGATTGTAAAGGTAGTTTTTCACTGTTTCTCAGTGCTTATTTATGTTTTAATTACGGTCAAATGCCTATCTTATTGAGGCGATATATGTGCTATTCTATAGTTTTTAAAAAGTGGATGGTTATTCTTGATGCTCATTTTAAAAAATTAATGCTAAAATCTTGGAATGTAGTAATGTATTTTAACTATATATAATGAGGAAGTGAAAAAATAGAGAAAAGAGGTATATTAAGAGGGGAAAAACGGTGAGGCTTGTTTTGTTTTAAAATTTAATGGTTTAAAAATGTCTGTCTGTATATCCTATATGACTTCCTTAGTAAACTAAGCAAAATTTTATTTTAACGTTTACTTTAAATCTAACATAATGAATTGATCTTTAGTTTTAAAACAATTAAAATTCCTCACATCATGTATATATTCCTCAGTATGTATATATATGGGTGTATGTGTATGTATATATACACACATACACATATATATTCATATATATAGGTATAAGTGTACTTTACTACCATATTCCTGAAAGAAGTAAAACACTGCTTAGGAATTCTGTCAATTTCAAGAAAAAAGCTACGTCATTCTACTAAAATTTTCTTGATGGTTGTTTTTACTTGATTAGAAATCATGAGTAAAAATATTATCTATGACATTTCTAAGGTGCTATATTGCTCTATAATGATAGCTGCTGTGGTGTGTCACTTTTCAGGGGCATATTAATATATTATGACTGATATGATTGTTTTAGCCACTCAAATTCATAACTGATTAAAGTAAAATTTATAAATGCACATGTATTATGTATGCAAGCACATAGAAAACCTTTGAAATAAATAAAATGCAATATTTTTCTTTTTTTGAATTAAGATTATAAAATATAAAGCAAACACAACTATTTTTTGTTCTGGAAGGAAAATTGTACCAGTTTCCCTCTTTAAAAAAAATCAGATTAATTTGAGGGTACAAACCATTAGGTTATATAATTTACACATGAAAGGTTAAAGCCATGATTGTAGCCTTGTCCTACACCCAGGAAGAGTGCCACATATCCATGTGTTGTACCTGGAAGGTGGGACTCTACGAACCCCCCCACACCCTTCTTAAATTAATTGAGTTTTTCTCTCCTGTGGGTCTGTGGTTGTTAATCTTCTAGTTTCAAACTGCTATTGAGGAAATTTGGAGAGCATTCTCCTAAGTAGCACGAGATTGAAAAACAAGCATTACATGTGATCAATACCAGTTTCTCTTTAATCAGGGACCCATTCGCCTACTAGTTCAAAGTGCATATCTGTATATACCATGATGGGCAAACCTGAAGGGCAAACCCAAACCAATATATTTCATTCCTGGCTCAAAAATATAAAGGCTAACTTTGTACTACATAAATTTTTTTAAACTTCATAGCATGAAAAAATACACAGCATAAATGTTGAGCTTTTTTCTACCAAGTGGAAAGAATAGACAATAATTGGATAGATGATTATAAGTGACTTTTAGAAGAGAAATATGGCTAGGAATTGCTGTTATAAATTTGGCAACAGAAACTGAGGGAACTATAAAAAAGACATACTGGGAGAAATGCATTTATTTTAGAGTTCTGATGTTGAATGATATAATAAGAAAAAAATTTTCCAACTAATCATAGGTAATGCTAGAGATTGAAATATATGTTGCAAATAAACCAGAACATTTTGTTATCTCATATGGAAGTTCTTGCTTTAAGCTTTGAATTAAATCACTGTTCTTATTTTTAATTTATATATTTTATGGTTTGCACATAGAATACATTTAATTATCTATCTCTGTAAGAGCTATAAACATGGGAAATACGTAGTACATATTTGGCAACATTTTTGTATTCACTTAAGTAACAATATCATTTTAAACAGTCAGCAGTGATAATACCAATAAAGTTTTTCTTAAAAAGATGTCTATATGTTAGAAAGGAAAGAAAATGATTCCAAAGAAGTCAATATACAAAACTAATGCTTAAGAATTAAACCAACACAAGAAATAATGTAATATCAACAGTTATGACTTCAAATTAAAGAATACATAGATTTAAAATTAAGTTTTAGTAAATTCAAAGTTTACATTAATTTTAGAACTCTATTCTCAGGGCAAATATGAATTGTGTGCATGAGCATGTAAAACTTATATAAATAATGTAAGTGCATTAATAAATAATTCAATATTTCAATGTCTTCCCTATAATGAAATTGTGAGACGAACTAATTTTACACATAACATAATTTTTTTTTCATATAACTTATGAACTCCTCTTTCTTGGCTGACATAATCCCTCTACTACAGCATTTTCACTATGGACAACATTTTTGATCAGAGTTCCACACTTATCTTGAATGGATTTATTACATTTTCTCTTCTTGCCTTCCATAAGTAAGCAACCCTTAAAAATTTTTCTCCCTTAATTCTCCTGTCTACAATGGAGAGTGGCTAATGTGCTTTAGCATTTAACATTAATTATATTCATAGCTAAAATTTTCAATCTTGCATTGTCTTAATCTTAAAATAACATACACACCAGTTCATTTTACATGTTAAATTATTAGAACAACTGAAAATGGTAAGACTAAATAAGACATGTAAGAAAATACATTCGAGATTATATATTTACAATTTTGACTTTTAGTTGACATAACTTACTTTATAGTGGATGGTATTCTGTGGTTAGTAGAGTTGATCTCAAAAATCCTTCACTCACAAAGTGTGCCAATATGTTTTTAATAATTGGCCAGATAAAGCAGTTGAAAGATTTTACAAAATTTTCAAGTTAAACTTTGCCACAGAGAAAACATTTACATTAATATATCTGTGTGTAGTCTTGACACTTGAAAACATCCCAAGACTAATTCAATACTGCATGAAATTTGCACACTGCTACAAGTAGATAATGTAATACCTAAAGGAATAGCCTATTAGCTAGTGAAATAGTTCAAGCCATTACTCATGTTTAGTTAAATATGAATCGTTCAATACAAAATATTCCCATAATTTTATTCAAGATAATGGGAAGTAATGCAGCCTACACTTACCTTCCCTCATTATTAGTTTTTTAGATAAAAATTATACTAAATTTTGTGAATGTTTATTCTTACAGAAATAAAATAAAATGCATTAAAATTCTCGCATTAGAAAATACAGTTACAATGAAAAGAAGGCACAAATGTTCATTAGGAAATATATAATTTATCCTTCCTTCAATGATTTTACAAAATTATTTTGTGAAATGATAAGCTTACTTAATAAGCTTGCTTATACTGAAAGAACTATTCTAAAAAATACTTAAATGTGGTTTTACTGAAGATGTTTTGCATCTTGTTTGTGTAAAACATATACACAAAGATATAAAAATGCTTTTTCTATTCATTTGTATTCATCTAAGCAGCTCTAAAATATGGGCTGTGTCATTAAAAAAATTGAATAATAAAAATTAAATAAAGAAGGGAATGAATTCTTAAACCGTAGGCCAAACTATAAAGTTTTCTTATGGTCAGCCCTGCTTTTCATACTGGTTTCTGGACCAAAGATGGGTTGAGAAAATGAATGTTCAACATTTGAGTGAAAATGCAAATAATACAAGGTACCTTTTGTAGCAGACACATTTTCATAGAAGCATGAAATCAACCTGAACATTTGACTATGAGGACGATTTTTTTTTTTTCATACAGCTTATGATCTCCTCTTTCTCGGCTGATATATCCCTCTAGCTACTGTATTTTTACTATGGACAACATTTTGATCAGAGTTCCACACTTATCTTGAATGGATTTGTTACAGGTTCTCTTCTTGCCTTCCATAAGTAAACAACCCTTTAAAATTGTTCTTCCTTAATTCTCTCTACCATGGAGTGTAGCTAATATGCTTTAACATTTAATATAAGTATTAATTAGAGTCATAAAGCATATTTGCATTTCTTCTTTCTTTTACAAAACTTCTCTTTATTTGGGGTCATACTTATTATATTCATCACAGTCTCACATTTCCTAACATCTTGTGAAAACAGGCATATTCTTGACTTTTCTTTTTATTCTTCATTTAATTGTTCACTTACTTAGATGCCTATGTTGAATTTCGAGGTCTCATGAAAGTAGCTCTAATTCTGATACTACTCACATTTGAATGAAGGCTTCAGGAACAAGGCTCTATCAAGACCACTGTCTTCATTTCTTTGTTTACAGTGATTTGGGAAAGTTGGTGAGACTTCTTTTCTTCCACATGTTTACTGAAAAATTGCAGAAGGATCTGCCCTCTTCTGTGACTTTTTAAGATTGTTCTTTTAGTTCATGGAAGAGTCAAGCCAGCAAATACAGACTTTCACTTATTACTGTGGGTAATTTTCTTAAATGAATCATGTCCTATTCTAGCTGAAGTGTACACATCAACCCCAGCAGTATTAAAGTGTTATGTTTCTGAACTTTTATGCTCCTATTGCAGTGTCGTGAAGGAAAATTGCTCAAATGTTTTATTCTTCTCATAAAGCAGCTTGTTGGGAAAGGATGTTCTTAGACTTTTGTGCTACAGGAAATTCCCCTGGCAATATGTAACCCCAAAGTGTTATTAATGTATCAAGATATATCTTTTGTTAATATTTAAAAGTTGGTAGATGGCAACTTCTCACTAACCTTCCTTTCTTTAGCTTTTTCCTGCTTTTGGGGGCCAGGAGCTAGATCCTAAGTACTAAGTTTGAGAATACTGGCAATGTTTCTTGGCTAGTGGTCCTAGCAAGCTGTACAATCTCACAGTATTTGGTGTCTCACCAGCATTAACACCAAATTAACAAGAAAGTATCAGCTTCATTCAGTAGTTTCTCTACTTTAACAAACTTTGATTCTCAAGTAACAAAAGCAACTATGAAAATGCTATTCAATCATGATTTAATATCTTCTATAAAATATAAAGGATAAAAGGTAAGTCTTTTAGATTGAAAATTCATATGTGCAATTTTTTATCTAAGTCTTGAAGAAAAATGTCTTCATATTGAATATTTTAATTTTCTATAAGACAGTGATATCAGAGTAAAAATAATTATCTTTATATTTTGTCGTGGCATTTACAAACAGAAGATATTAGCTAATATGAAATACCATGGCCATTTTCTATTAAACATAATATACGAGATGTTACTGAAATATCCCCTGGTGGTCCTCATGAATGTGAGATCTCCTTTGAATATCTGGACTTTGATAGTGCATGTACTCTGTATATAATAGTAGTCGCTGCCAATTTGTTAACCTTTTTTTCAACATGTAAATCACTGTCTAGTGATTGCCTGTACATATTGTGGAGGAAAAGAGGTGGGGTACCTACAATGTTGGGGGCACATGTGCCTTCTGGTTCCTTGAATGTGTCCTTTTGACTGAACCCAAATTTCATGAAACAAATTCTTTTAAGGATTTGTTCTGTGAAGTTTATATTTGGCTAAGGGGCTGAACACAGGGATCAGGAGCTGCTGTCTCCTAGAAATCTCTCTCTTAAGTCTCTTCTTTTCTTTTTTGAAATATACATGGAGAAAGAAAAAATCTATAGCTATTTAAGTTCCACGGTTCATCCATCCCCCCACACACACACAAACACCAACAAGTGTGAAACTGAATGAAAGTCATTTACTGCAGAATCTTGATATTTCCCACCAAACAAAAGATTTCTCATTCCCATAAAAGAGCAAACTATAAGCAGAACTCTCCATAGACTTTATTAGCACGATTCACGTCTGAAATCTGCCTCATTACTCTTTCCTCTCTGCATGGAGCTGCTTCCATGGGGTGTTTCATTTACATAATCAAAACTTCCTATGGCTCAGTTCTATGCTCCAAACAGCTCTGTGGGAGTGGGCAAGAAGTACAGAACATTGAACAGAGAAACAACTAACAGTGAAAAACAAGTCTAAACTCACCTGAAATCTGTCTTAACTGTAATCGGAAGGAACACAGACACCAAACACATGCTGCACTTTTCTCCTTTCAAGCCTAGGACAGATTTCTCACAATAATATTTTTTAATTGATTCTAAGAGAAATTCAGATTTGATATTACAAGTCTCTATTTTTCAGTTGAGGAAATTATTTTCAAATCAGTTATGCAAACTCACCGTGGCCCAACATCAAATAAGTAACACGACAGGTGACGAGACCTAATTTATCCACATCCCCTAGTTAACTTACTCCTCTAACATGTTTCATAAAACCCATTTTATTATGACACTTAATTTTTCACGTAGTACGAAGACTTGGAATTTTATAAAGCTTCATTAAATGTGTAATATGACAAAATTCTGTGACTATATTAACATATCATGACCCATAATACTTTGCAACTTTGAGGCCTGCATTCTATTTACTGGTTAACAGAGCAAAATGTCTGCTTATGAATGTCACTAGGGCCTCTCTAAGGAAAACTGCTCCCTTTTGCCAATAACGAGTCCTCTAAATGAGTACTTTCCCATACTAATTTAAGATTCACTGAAGAACCCAATTACTCTGCTTTACCTTTTGCCCTGCCCCCCATCAGATGACTTTGAAATGACCACCTGAACTTTGTGAAACACGGGAACAAGAAAAAAAAAAAAAAAAGTCAAGATTCATTCTGCTAACTGTGTACATCATCTTCCCAAGGTCAAGTGGGGCAGTTGGCTGGCAGAGACCCTGACTCAGCACGGATCGTTCAGTGTAATAATATAAATTCTGCTTTGGCTTTTAATGAAATACTAGAAAAACTTTACAGTAGTGAAAAAGATGTATTTGATTTGGTTGGGCTTTCCATGTAAATAACACCAAATAAAAGAAGATCATTAACCTTCAGCATTTCACATTTGTAGAATGAAAGGAAAACTTGCCCTTAAAGAGCTTATGTCATGTCGTTGATTTAGTGCCAGAGGAGTTGAGATCAATCTCAAGGCCCTGTGTGCCTTTATCTTCACCAGCAGCAATACTCTTTGAAAACCCCAGAATGTGGCTAGGTTACTGTGAGTCCTAAGCTTTATTCTATTAACCTTTAATGAAATCGATGAATCATAAACTTCTGAAATTATTGTCACAAAGAAACCATTGTGTAACTAAAGCTATTATGGATCTGTGCATTATTCTTGTTGGCAAAAAGAAATATAATTTTGTTTTTGTATATCCCTAGCATCTGAATATTTAATAGACACACAGGAAGATAGTTTATCTCTAAGCCATCTGGGTCTAAAATGTGACCCAAAATACTAATTATTTTTCTCCTAGAGGCTCTTCCTTTCAGGTTTTCAAAATCATTTTCTAATAATGCATTTTATCAAGATAGGCTCTAAAAAAAGTTGATGCCTGAATCAATCTTACTTATGAAACAAGCAGAGTAAAAATTAATCCACCCTTGAAATCAGAAACCAATTATTAAATGTAAGTTTAAAAATATCATTAGGTAGATTCTTGAGCAAATGTGCTGATAATAGAATTCATCCATTAATCTTGTTGGAAATTGTTTATTTAATATAAAGATCAGTTTACATAGCACCCTATTCTGCTATCTTGGGTAATACTTTTCTTTTTTAAGATTAAAACCTATATATTTCAGGTTTACCTTCTTTTACATGTGGGTTAATTTGTATATGTATAGGGAAAATCATACTTTTGTTCTTGACATGGAGAAATTTTTCTATGGATTAAATATCATTTGGAGACTGAAATAACATTAGAGGAAGAACTTAGTCTAATGCCATTTCTAGTCTCACATTTCTTTAAAAGCTTAAGGAATAAGAGACAAAACTACTCACAGTTCAAAGTTTCTTTCTCTCTGTACCTTCTTTCAGGTCTATAAGAGAGTTCTCCCTATAACAATCCATTAAACTCATGTAGCTGTCAATAACTAATAATAAATCTATTTAGTAGTCAATTAGTCTTTATTTTTAAAGAGGATATGGCATGCAGTAGAATGACATTGGCTGACATAGGAATAAGCTTATTTTTAAGGCTTCAGTTTATGTTATTTACAAATATTCTGCATTTTATGAAAAGTTTATTAACAGATTTTGTACTAGATAATATAAAAGTAGAAATACAGTTGAAGCTCCATACATGGACCATCTCCTTCAGCTGGCCTAATTTTTATAGACTGGATATGTACCATATGTACTCAATGGAAGTTCTTTATGTTGACCACCTCTATGTTGGTCAGCTTGTGACCAGCTTGTGACAGTCCCTTGGGTGGTCAACTTACAGAGATTCTACTGTGTATATAATAGAAAAAAAATTTATATATATATATATATATATATATATATATATGCACTTATATGTGTATGTGTGTGTGTGTACCTACTTATCTTTAAATTTTATTTGCATTTAGTGGTTTCTTCTAACTATTACCATAGTACTTAACTTCAATTGTAACTGCAGAAAAAAGAAGAGGGAAGAAAATAATGAAGACATTCATTGTCACTAGAGTCACAAGAGGATATTCAGTTTAACTCTTAAGAAATAGTCTAACTATTCTGAAGTCACACCTCCAGAAATCATTTACATCACCAGCGTCCCAGTCAGAGTTGAATAAGGGAAGGAAAGACAATTTAAGTGGTTAAGGACATGGTTATAAAAAGTACACATTTTAAAACAAAGAGATAAATTATAAAAATAAATTGAAAGTTTTCTTGAAGCACTGGGTAGGAACATGGAGGTCAGTCTGTGCTTGCAAGAGAATCTGAGAAGCCAAACACATCACATTTTAGAATATGTTCATGGTCCTTCCGATTGTATTGTTTATTTTCCAATATTACTTTTCCAGGCATGTGTTTTCTGATAATATTGTGTGACATTGACCCCCCTCCCAAGTTTTTTTATACATGGGCTAATTTGTATATGAAGGCACTATATGCACTTAATACTATGTTATATAATTATATCTGAATTGTTAAATGCTACAGCAATAAAGTTATGTATGAGAGATTATTTTTTCTGTTTTTATTCCTGTTCTATATCTGATGTCCCGAACTTTGACTGAAATTATAAAATATATTTATTGAATGTAAAGTAAATAATGATATGGAGATATATTTCCAGGAGTCAAAATTCCAAATTTGTACAAGTACAGTTTTTACCTCCCATTAAAAAAAAGAACATAAGCTATATTTGGTTTTCAAAATAACTATATATCTGAGTTTTGTCAAAATGGAAAGCTACCTTTTAACATAATTCTGTGTACCAAAATAACAAAAAAAGTTAATAGAACTTTAAAAAATGTATATTATGCATGACTATCATGCAAGTGTATTGTGATACGAATGTGTATTTCCTTAATGACTAATGCTGTTAAACATCGTTTTATATACATACTTATCATTAATATAGCATCTAAAAAAAGATGATTATAAGATTTTTAGTCATAATA
This sequence comes from Loris lydekkerianus, assembly GCA_963574355.1. Taxonomy (NCBI): domain Eukaryota; kingdom Metazoa; phylum Chordata; class Mammalia; order Primates; family Lorisidae; genus Loris; species Loris lydekkerianus. The sequence goes on from CAUYPK010031170.1 coordinate 25,857, forward strand.
GACAAAACTAGAAATGACAAAAAAGTCCAATAACTGGTGAATAAAAAATAAATCATGGTATATCTATACAGTGGAGTTATAATCATCAGTAAAAAGTAATAACTACCAATAGACACAAAACACAGCAAAAATATTATATGTTGTAGTAAGTAAGAGAAATCAAATATGAAAAGTTTATTTGTTAACGTTTATTTGTAAACAGGATGTGTTGACATGCATCTGTATTCCTGGCTACTCAGGAGGCTAAGTCGGGAGGATTGCTTGAGCCCAGAAGTAGGAGGCTGCGGCAAGCTCTGAATGTGCCTATAGTAGCCCTTGGATTGTAGCCTAGGCAACGCGGCAAAAAAAGAAATGTTTATTTGTAATCCATTTTTGTGAAAGTACAAAAATCCGAGTAAAATATAGTGCCAGAGAACAGATCAGGTATTACTAAGGTTTTACAACTTTGTTAATATGATAATTTCAAAGATTATGATGAAAATGTTATTTTTTCTTGAATATGTCTCTTTTTAAATAATGATGTATTTTTCAAACTCATTGGAATGAACACTTAAAATTGATAGGTTTTTTGTACAAAAATTATATCAGAATAAACCTGACTTCTAAAAGCAAGTAAAAAAGTAATCCTTTACCAATAAAATCAAGACTTTGTCTCTGCTACTTGTAATTAGCAAGATTTTTTTTTTTTTTTTATTATGAATGCATCTACAGTATCCTAGATTCTGAGGCAGCTTCCCCAATGTCCTGATTAACAGATTATGAAGACAATAACAAATTTTGGAAGAATTTGACATCATATGTAAACAAGTGTGTCCTAAAGTTTAAATATCTAACTTATACCTATCTATTTAAAATAAACATCTTACCAGTTGCAATCTTCACCTTATATTGAGCCACAAAGCATATTTCAAATAATATGAAATAATCTATATCATACAGATAAACTATTTAAAAATAATTTCAGTTAAAAATCAATAATATAAAAGAATGATAAAATTCAGCTTGTTTAAAAAGGCTTTTTTCAGCTTGTTTAAAAAGGCTTTTTGTGCTATTTTCCAGGAACCTTATCATGATTTAAAGCAGTGGTTCTCAACCTTCCTAATGCAGTGATGTATTTTCATTGTTACAAAGGGGTCACAACCCACAGGTTGAGAACCACTGATTTAAAGTATTATTTATGCAAAAAAAATTAGAGTTTTTAAGATAAAATAAAAAAACAGCTTTTAAAATATTTAGAGGCAAGACAACCTCGTGTTTCCTCTTGTTTTTATTTAAATTATACTAGGAATGATGATCCTGGCTTTTGACAGGATAACATCATCCCAATCGTGTCAGCATTTCCTCATAATGTACTCTTGTATTTTTATAATCGATATTGCAAAATGCTTAACTAGCTCTTCTATAAAATTTAAGTCATTCTATTAATTTCAGCTTTCCCTATGTAAATATGTTACTGATGAAATGAAGCTCAAAGATCAAAGTAAGTTTTGATTTTTGAGAGGCATACTGCTTCTTTGCAATACGGGTAATTAAAATAAAAGTCATCATCATCGTCATACTAATAATAATGGTAATAGTAACAACACATAAAAATAAATGGAAGTAGCTGCTATGATAGATGAAAGCCTACCTCTATGGTGCTATATAGAATACGTTGCTAATAAGTATGTCGGGTACTGAAGTACTTAAGTAAGCAATATTCAAAAGGATATTAGTAAGAAAAAAGTATGAGTCACAACTTAGATGTACATAAAATATGTTACCACTTCCCTCCCCCTTTTTTTTTCAAGTAGTGTACTAAGCACTATGAAAAAAACAAAGTCCGGAGGAGAAAGTTTTCCATTTCCTTTATCTTACCAACTTTCTTGCCCATCAACAATCTTCTTTCAGTTTCCTGGAAGGGCATATGAACATGTGTTCTGCAGAAAATATAATAAGATGGGATCATGTGTTATGCCTACAAGTCAGCCTGGAAAACACAGGTTAAAAGAATGAAGTTTTTTATTACTATTTTTTCTCTTTTCTTTTCTTGTACAGTTTGGAGGATGAGGTGAATGCAAGGCTTCAGTAGGTAGCTGCTGTTAATGCATTGGAACTATTTGTGAAAGGCCGCATCAATACAACACTGTTAACTGTCTTAAACGGCATTGCAGATCATGTTTTAAATGTATCTTTTTTTGATTTTTTTCAACACTAAAGTTTTTTAGGTCAGAGAGAGTGATGGATATCTTCTCTTTAATTATAGATAGCCCTATTTCCTGGACCCAGGAAATGAGTTGGATAACGAAGACATCTTCAGTTCAAAGTTCAACATCTCAGTTTCATTCTCTTTGTACATTTTAAAACCCGATTTCTGAGTTCCCAGAATAAAATAAAAATACACCAAGGTAACAAAATCATGCCAAGAAGCCTGAAACAAGCTTTAGATGTTTCAGTGATAATACCTATAACACTTACTTATACCTACTTAATAACAATATTATTTTGTGTTTGTTTTTCAGTTAGATTTCCAATTTGAAATGTAAGTTTTAGAAACAAACACTAATATGATCTTTACTATCAATTTTAAAGCTTTGCTAATATAGAAAGTTTATATTTTAATATATACACAATATATAATAATTGTATCTGTATCTGTGTCTGGAAACATTAAAAGAATTTTTCCTAAGGGACATCAATAAAATATTATTACAATGTTATTACAAAGATAGTGTAAATAAGACAAGAACCTCAGTTTAGCTCCATTTTAATTTCAAATGACTATTCAATAAATATATTGCATAGCTATTTTTATGTGCTCTTAGTAATTGTTACACACAAGTAAGCCATGGTCAGGTGCTAAAAAAATCCAACTGTTTTCACTTAGTCTCATTATACAACTCCTCCGAAACCATGACCTAAATTCCTAATTATGGTGATACTTTTCTCAGCTGCTCGTTACTTGTAGACTATAAAAATAATGCTATCTTTGTGGGCAGATTCCCTGTCGCTCATTGATGAGGGAGGACTGAAGTCGTGGAAATCCTTTCCCTTCCCCCAGCCCTGTGGTCTTAAAAGTGTGAGTTGTATTAGCATGCCCAATTTAATCCCTGAGATAGTAGGTGATGTTTGTGGATAAGATCAGTCACCCTCTGTGGTTGAGTCAGGAAATGTAGTACAGAGCTGTGCAAATTGACCTCCCTGTCAGTAGGTGGAGCTTGCTGGAAAGAACTAGCTCATGATGGGTTTGGAACCAGTGATTGGCTCTATTCTCTCAGGAGAAGCACTCAAACACCCCAGATGATGGGCAGGGCCCTGCAACTTCTCAGTGAGTCCTTATTCTCCACCAGTGTAGAGGCAGAAGTGGAAGTGAGGCCGGGCAGGGTTGGGTTGGTTGACCCTGCCCTCAGGTTCCAACAAAGCCAGTGAAGTAGCTTTGTCAGCAGGGGTCAAAAATCTGTTCTCACACTGCTGGGGAAAGGTACCAGAGAAGTCAGAACATCTGCTTTGGGGAAGCAGCTCTTGGATTCACTATCTGGCTGTCAGGAGTGGGTGTCACTCTTCTGCCCCCTCTGGTCCCCCGTCTCCCTCCTGTGTCTGCCACCAGGCAGGAGCTCAAACCACTTGAACTCTCCAACAATGGCCCTGCAGGCAGGGTCCTGATCTGGACTGAGAACATCGCCTTTTATTTTTTTTCTAATTTTAATATCTATATTTTTCTCAAAGTAAATAATGTCTTTTTTAATTTTTGGGGATTCATTGAAGGTACAGTGAACCAGGCTACAACTGATGGCATTTGTTAGATAAAGTCCCTCTTATAATTGTGTCCCACCTCCAAAAAGTGTGTCACATACTGTGACCCTCCACGCCCCTCCCTCCTCCCCTCTCTCTGCTCTTCCCTTCCCCTACCCACCTCCCTCCTTCCCTCTCTCTGCTCTTCCCTTCCCCTACCCACCTCCCTCCTTCCCTCTCCCTGCTCTTCCCTTCCCCTACCCACCTCCCTCCTTCCCTTTCTCTGCTCTTCCCTTCCTGCAACCCCTCTCTCTGCTCTCCCCTTCCCCCACCTCCCACCATGTACTAGGTCATCAACTGTCCTCATATGAGAATTGAGTGGATAGGATTCTTGTTTCTCCATTCTTGTGATGCTTTACTAAGAATAATGTGTTCCACTTCCATCCGGATTACAAAGGATGAAAGTCTCCTGCTTTTGTAATGGCTGAATAGTATTCCAGGCTATACATATACCACAGCTTGTTACTCCATTCCTGGGTTGGTGGGCATTTAGGCTGTTTCCACATTTTGGCAACCCCACTGAGAATGGCTCACATCACAAAATCTCAAAACTCAGATGCTGGCGTGGATGTGGAGAGAAGGGAACACTTTTACACTGCTGGTGGGACTGCAAACTAATACAACCTTTTTGGAAGGAAGTATGGAGAATCCTCAAAGAACTCAAGCTAGACCTCCCATTTGCTCCTGCAGTCCCATTACTGGACATCTACCCAGAAGGAACATTGCCTTCTTGTGGGGGTAGGGGTGCTCCATAAGTGAGCGGCAGCTGGGGCCACACTGCACTCTCTTTTCATTTTTTCCCTGAGGAGCTCCCTCACCTTGTGGGATCAGTTCACAAATCTCCCCTCCATGCTTCTGAGCAACATTACTGAGTCCTTGGGGTTAGGATCTGACTTACAGGCCTGTCCCTGGATTCCTGAAGGTCAATCACTAACTGTACTCCAAATTACCTATGAAGTACTCAAGCAGGTATGATGGCCCTCTGTTTGGGGTATGCTCTCTGATGGGGCAACTGGGAAAGCAGCCAGGGAGGGCCATTCTGAGCCCCTGTAGTCTGCTACAGGTTTTTAAGGGGAAAGGTTTTCTGAAACATATATTTTCCTTAGAGTAAAAGTTTCTGCCAAAGCTATTTTCCTGCCAACTTCAAAATTATTTTTGTCAGCATTTCCTTACATGAACATTTTAATTAAAATGAGTCATAAGAATAACTTTTTAGAAATCTCTGTAGCATTTATGACTCTTCTAATAAAGTTTACCAATCAAATTTAAAGTAATATTTTTTCTGAAATTGTGTAAAAGCATTCAACTACATATATTTACACTGTAAGTACATCTGATTTTTACATTTAAAATATGGAGGGCTGCTCCTACAGTATCCAGCTCTGTATGTCTCTTTTTCAGATCACATGGCTGGATATTTTGTGGATGGGCCTTGTATACATTACATATATTGCACATGATACTAAATAAAATTTATTAAGAATACTGACTGCAAGAAATGTAATGACTTTTACCTTAGATATTAATGACTTCAAAATAGTAGAACATTGACCATTGTCATTTGATTATAATATTACAATGCAAACTTTATCAATGTTTCCATGCAGATGGTTCATATATGCTGTAAGTTAAATGGAAGGTAGTTTGGTTTCATGCTCTTATGATAGAGTTTACAGAGAAGTGTGCCTCGTGTAAAATATAGTCTTTTAATTCTACCCATACTCTACAGGAGAACGAGAAAGAGAGAATGGAAGGAAGGGAGAGAGAAGGGAGGATAGAAAGGCAGGAGAAGAGATCAAAGAAAATTGCAGCATTTACACTTACAGTGCGTTATTTAAGATTTGACATGTCTTAACACAATAACTAAGAGGGTGTTGTGAAGGCTATGTTAACCAGTTTGATGAAAATATTTCAGATTGTATATAAAACCAGCATATTGTACCCCATGAGTGCATTAATGTACACAGCTATGATTTAATGAAATAAATAAATAAAGGGGAAAAAAGGATTTGACACTGGCTTAGTTTTTTCTGATTGTATGTGAAGTTCATGAAGTACAGGGTACGCGCAGTTTTGTCCTTCCCCTCAGCACATCAAATGCTAAAAAATACAAACCCAAACCAAAATCCTGTGGATTTACACTGGAATTGAAATTTGAAAACAAATATAAATTATAAAAAAAAGCACTTTGATGCCATTTCAGAAAACAATTATTTCCTCTCATTTTTCTCACTAAGTGGCAAGGTATTTTAATGTGGTCATTAATGAAGTACATATCCAGAGTTCACATATTTTGCCATAAACTTGCTCCCTCAGTGAAAGAAAATAGTATATCCTAGTGAAAATGTAATACAAATAACACCCTTTGATTATGATACAGTCTCAAATAATCTCTATATTTAGAACTGTTGAAATAGAGTAAAATAGAAAAAGCTACACCAGACACATACACACACTTCTGCAGAATCTCTATATGCAGCTAGTAATGTTACAAGAAACACTACAAAAGTTGGGTTTTTGTTTTTTTTGCAGATTTTGGCCAGGGCCGAGTTTGAACCTGCCACCTCTGGCATATGTGGCTGGCGCCCTACTCCTTTGAGCCACGGGCACCAACACTACAAAAGTTTTGAGAACAAAAATTAAGAAACGTAAAATCACCAGGACATTCTATGCACTTTTGCATTCTGTAAACCACGTTTGAAAATACTCCTTTCACTCATTTTCTTCAAGTGCGATAAGCTCACTTTTGTAGGTAAGAACAGCTTCCTTAGGGCTGGAGAACCTTCTTCCATGCAGGGGCTTTTTGACTGGAGGGAAGAGGAAATAATCATGGGACCAGATCAGGACTGTATCTGTGGACTCCAGAAACTGAATGGTGAGTTGGCTGTGTGGAGAGATGCATTGTTGTGGTGTAAGACGTCCTCCACAGTCCTGTCCAAGAAAGGTCCTGCCATTCTATAAGTTTCCAGAAAACTTTTGGTAGAAATACTGTTGTGTACCACTGAGCAGTAACAGTTTTGACTGTGTGGCACTCAGCTGGGGTCAGTTGTGGAGCTGGGAAGAAAGCACTTTAATACTATCATTTTCTACGATTTTAAAAATGGGTAGAAGGACTCGCAAAACTTTGAGTGTTTGCAATAGGCTTTCAGAGACTATACTCCTTCCTCTGCAGCAATTTTTTGACGTTTTCATGAATTTGGAAGAGGCCAAACTTCACTGAAAGATGAGGAGAGGAGTTGACATCAGGCAACCACAGTAACTGAAGAAAACAAAATATCAATGGAAGTTAGTTTTAACATGACCTCCTTCAGTGAGGCAAGATGCCACCATTTTTTTTTTCTTACATTTTGGGGCCACTTCACTCTTTTTTGTGGGTTTTCATTGGGAAAAAATACACATTGTTGACAACTGATGCTTATTTCCTGAGTCAAATTGGTAAATCTGGGTTTCATCAAAAGCAAGGGTATTGGAAACGTGTTTAGACTTGCCTCTGTCCAGTCTGTCCAGCACTTCTTCACCCCATTCAACACAGATTCACTTTTACTCATCTGTCAAAGTGTGAGGCACTCAGTGGGATGAAACTTTCCTAACTGGAAGATAATCGTGTAGCATTTTGGATACTGCCAGGAATCCAGTCTGTTAGTGCCACTTCATTGTCCTTAAATGCCATTCGATCATTTTTTGCAAACCATTTTTCCACAGTAGCAATGTTTTCTTCAGTCACAGTGGTCACTTGACACCAACCCCTCTCCTTATGTTTCAGTGAAGTTCAGCCACTTTTAAACCTGTGAAAACAGCAAAAAATTGTTGCAGAGAAAGGAGTATAGTCTCTGAAAGCCTGTTACAAACACTCAAGACTCTGCAACTCCTTTTACCCATTTTTAAAATCATAGGAAATAATAGTGTGAAAGTGCTCCCTTCCCAGCTCCATAGCTGACCCCACCTGAGTGCCACACAGATAGAAACAAATGAGGCCCTCCCAGCAACACGGATAAGCTGACAAGGCTGAAACTTGCACCGTGAATCAGAAAGACACTGCTGACTGTTTCTGGGAAGTAAAATAACGGACTATAACACAGTGTGTGTCAAATCTTTTGTAATGACCTTCTTCCCACCAGATCTTTCTAACTACTATTATACAGTTTGTTTATTTTTTTGAGGAAATTCTCATGTATTAAACAAAAATGATTATATGTACTAAAAATACAAAATTTTAACTTTAAGAGCTTCAGTTTTCTTTTCAGAAATAGGTGTAATATTTTTTCCCAAGAGAATAAGAAATTAGAAATTTATGAATATAAAATAAATTTGTCAGTTGTATCATCATTAATATGCTATTTTATCTAATAGACCATACATTTTCTCATGTATAAAACAGGAATAGTAACATTTTTTAAAAAATTCTACTTCAAAGGGTTACTGTGAAATTCATTTGATGCTCAGGATCTTAAACTGATTGCCCAGTCCATACCTCAGTACACTAATTTTCAGATATTCTCAGGCAATCTTTCTGACTAATTCTGTAGACCTTAATTATTGTTATTGCCTGCCTTAATTTTCTATGTTCTGAAATGTTTTTTGATTACTCAAAGCCATTGTGTTTTGTTTTTTTCTTTCTGTTTTTATTTGTTAGTTATTTGGACAAGATATTTGACAGTTTGAGTTTTTTTCTGAGTCGTATATGCAGTATATATTATTTTTTACCTCTTATGAGAATTTGGGCTGCAGATATATGTTTTTACTAATGCATAATATATACACATAGTTTTAAGGTACATGTGATAATTTAATACTTTCATATAATTTGTAAAGATAAAATCTGCACTTGGAATATTTATCACCTCATATATGTGTCTTTTTCTAGATCTTAGAACCATTTTAAATCTTCTCTTTTGACTCTTTTGAAATATATGATTATTATAAACTATAATCATCCTACTTATCTATAAAATACTAGGTCTTACATTTTTTATCAAACTGTATACTGGTACTCATTAACCAAATTATCTTCATCCCCCAACTCCCTACATGTTCTGGTGTCTGATAGCTACCAATACACTATATATCCTCAGGAGATACATTTTTTTGACTCCCACATATAGGTGAAAACATGTTTTATTTGTCTTTCTGTGCTTAGCTTATTTCACTTAACCTAATGACTTGCAATTTCATTCATGTTTCCCCAAATAACAAGATTTAGTTCTTTTTATGACTGAAAAATCAAATGAAAGTAGATTAAGAACTTTAAGTTGCAAATTTGAAGCTATGAAAGCACTGCAAGAAAACACTTGGAAAACACTCCAGGGCATTGGTCTGGGCAAAGATTTCTTTTTGTGTGTGATACTTTAAAAGGACAGGCAATTAAACAAAAAAATACACAAACAGGATTACATAAAGGGTAAAAGCTCCTGAATAGCAAAAGACACAGTCAAAAAAGTAAACATACTGCCCACATGGTGAGAGAAAATATTTGCAAACGACCCATGTGACAAGATATTAATAACAGAATATGTAAAGACTTCAAACAATGTAATAGCAAAAAAAGAATAAGGAAAAGAAAAAAAAAAAGAGAGAAAGGAGAAGAAAAGAAAAATGAAAAAAATCTGGTTAAAAAAATGTGTAAAAGATCTAAAGATCTGAAGATCTGAATAGACAATTTTCAAAAGAAGGCATATAAACAGCCAACAGGTACATGGAAAATATACTCAACATCATTATTCATCTCAGAAATTCAAGTCAAAACTACTATGATTAAAATGGTGCCTATCCAAAGGATAGCCAAAAAATTGATGCTGGTGAAGATGTGAGAAAGGGAAATTCTACACTGCTGATGGGAATGTAAATTACCACTATGGAGAATAGCATATGGAGGGTCCTCCAAAACCCAGATATAGAACAATCATAGGATCCAGCAATCACACTAATGAATGTATATCAAAGGGAAATCAATTTATCTAAAAACATTTGCCCGCCCATGTATATAGCAACATTATTCTCAATATCCAAAATGCAGGATCAACCTAAGCGTCCCTCAGTGGATGACCACACTGCATTTATACTCATTGTCATTGTTTTTTCCTTGGAGCTCAAGGGTGCTTGAAGCACCTACTAACGATAAATGCAGATGAGATTGAATTAAATATTTAATTTCCAGTAACATATTTTATGATATAATTTCCGACATTAGTTAACATAAAAGTTATCCCATGTACATTACACTAATTAAAAGTTGTTCTGTATACTAACATAACAATGAGGTTATGCAATGTTTGTGTGTGTGTGTCTGTGTGTGCTAAAACCTTTTCATGGATAATTCTGTATTGTATTTCTGCCTATCTTGTGAGCAGAGGCACTAGCTGCTTTTTGCTGCATTATTTTCTGATGATGTTTGTGTAGTGAAAACCTTTGAAGATCAACATTGGGTGTCCCTCTGGGGAAGCATACTTATTACTTATATATTTTTAATTAGATTATTTCTAAATTTAGTTTTGTCTTTGTCACACAATTCTCTGCCTTCTTGGTCTTCTATTACCCTGTGGAAGAATAATAAATTATCTTTAATTTCTATCCCAGAAGTCTCTTATATTGTCAGGACCTGGAAAATTGTGATGGGCTATCTTGTGAGGTTGAAAGTAGAACAAGTCTTTGACCAAGTCTGTATCTGTCAGTCACTTGTTAGTAAGCAAAGCCATAGAGGTATTAAGAGAATTTTAAAGTGAATAGTAATATTTAGAACTCAGTTTTGGAATTTTCTTATATCTTAAATAAAAAACTTAAATTTTATTAATTCACTTTCTCAGGTTCATTGTTTGTTAATGCAAGGACTAAACCCTAGTTCATTATCAAGACCTTTCTCCTAAATATTACAGATCCGTATCTCATAACACACAAGTGAACTTGATTAACACAACTTTGATTTATTTTTTCCAAGATGAGCGTATGAACACTGCATTACCCTTAAGCAATCAATGCTTTTGGATGAGCAATCTTATCTCAGTGACTGAAAACAATTGTTTTTTCTAACTATAGTGGAATCATTGTGACTCTGATGAGATTCCCTGGCTTTGGCTCCTGGTTTGGTTTTATATGTGTTTCCCACACTCAACTTGTTTCCCCTGAATTGGGTTTTACCTCAATTTGCTTGGCCAGATTATGTCTTCATGGAATCAACCAAAGATTATTTTGTAACCCAAGCAGAAAGGGATTTCACCATGTGGGAATTCCATGATTATAATAAAGACTGAACAAAGGTTTCCACAACAAGCTATTAAATGCATATATGTCATCTGTTTGAGAATGAATGGCACAGGTCATATCTGTGTATACATCATTGTACATCAGAGTACAAGGCCCAAAATTACTACATGAAAGTGTAGTAATATCAGAAAGAAACAAATAATTACAAAAATAAGGCAGGAATAATAAAAATGACCATGTGCCACACCTAAAACATCAACTTTAATTTTACAATGTTTTCTCACCTATATGTAGATATGTTTGATATGATAGCCACGCACATCTGCTGAGAATAGTTGTCATCATATATGATTGCATTAATTTTCTTCTTCAAAAGGGTCCCATTTTCTCCCAAATTGTCCATTCTGTGTTTAATTTTTAATATAAAACTGAAGAAATCGTTCATTTCTCTGAATCTTACCCCCAAAAGCAACTTTTGTCAAATGATTTTAACCATCAGTTTATAAAGATATAATTTATGTACAAAGAAATCCATCCCTTTTAGGTATATATTTAAAATAGTTTTTATTGTATATAGTACTGGAGGACCTAATGGCATGGAAATTCAATTGACTGATGTGTAACCATTCATCTCTTAAGTTTTGCATGCCTTGTGAGTAATGGCAGTGACTTTCCATGTTCCAGACTATTTTTACAAGGATAATTATGCAGCAAAAGATGTTTGCATTTTTCCTAGTATGAGAAAGAATGACCCTCTGGGCAAATGTCAAACTAAGGAACTATCTGTTATAGAAAAAATACTTTTTTCTAAAGCACATGATAGTACTCCTTTAACTCAGCCCACTCTGTGTGCAGGTATCAGATGGTCCTCTGAGTTCCAGCCTGTGGATCTGTGGGTGCAACAGACACAAAGGCTGATATTCTGACTACAGCTGTTATGGTGATTAATAAGCTGTTGTTCTGATTCATGCTTCCTCCATTTTCTGCTATCAACTATAAAAATATAGCAAGTGTTAAAGTAGAATAAAACTTACATATCTGACTCTTTTCTACAACTACAAGTGTCCTTGTAAATTCATGTCTGTTCCTAAAAAGTCATGAAAGGAAGCAATTCAGCAATTGTCACATTAGTATGTCCTTTCAAACATGGATGATTTTGAAGATGCTGCACTCTCCACACAGTCGTGAGTTCTTTAAATTTCCTCATGTTTTTTCTCAGCAGATAAGCTCACTGTCTATTTTTAGAAAATATAAACCACTAAGAGAGATTCATTTTGCTTCCCACTACTAAATCTATAAACCAATCTTTTCTCTCTCCTTGTTTTACTTTCCTTTATGTTCAAAGAAAAGAAATGTTTTATTACCTATGACCTTCAGTTTCTCTTCTTGTTCTTTTTCAAAAGCATTTGCACATTTTGTATGATTCATTAGCATTTAAAACTACAGGGCAGGATTTGAAAAAAAAAAAAATAATCAAAGTTAAATGAAAAAACTTTCCTTCCTGCACATTACATTCTGGGTACAATTCTTATCTATAGAATATTTTTTTGTATTTATATATTTGAAAATATGAGTTAATATATTTTCTGAATTGTATTATCTTTCTTTGATTCTTCAATTCACCTTTAACATTCCAACAAATTCTTTCTTTTTGAGATTAATAACATATTACATAATTTTAAAATTATATTTGTCTTAAATATTGAGAAACTGTCCTTGAAAGGCTTCTATTTTTGTCTTTTAGGCATCACATCATCCTTATATTCCTGGTATCTTACTGAATACTCTGTTTCTTTAAATCTGCTTATATGTATATACACGTACACACACACACACACATACACACACACACACACACACACACACACACACACATATATATATATATATAATATATATTGCTTATATGTATATATTTCACTCTGTCATTCAAACTAGACTGCCACAGCATCAGCCTTGCTCACAGCAAACTCAGACTCCTGGGCTCGAGTGATCCTCATGCCTCAGCCTCCCAAGTAGCAATTTGCTTATACTTTTGCCTTCATTTATGCTACCATTTAACATGAAGGTCTTCAAACTTAATCACAGGCACACTTCTAATTCTATCATCTTATATAGTAAAGCATCCACCATTCCAAGGTAGAAGGGGTCCATTTTCTCTATATTTGTATCAGCATTTGGTGCTATCATTTATGTTAGTTTATTTAATAAATTTAAGTAGTTGTTTCATAGTAATGTCTTCTTATAGTTTTAATTTTTATATCCATAATGGTCAATGATTGAATATCTTTTCACATGCCATGCGTATGTACCTTTTTAGGGAAATGCACTTGATTTTTTAAATTTTTTTACTGTTGAGTTTTAAGATACTAATATGTATGTCAGTTCAGAGTCCTGGGCTGGGTACATGGATGGCAAATATTTTTTCTCAGGTTGCAGCTTTCCTTCTCATTCTCTTTGAAGGATCTTTTATAGGCAAGACATTTAAAATTTTAAGGAGGTACACTTAGGCTATTTTCTTTTTATCAATCATTCCTTTGAGATTTAATCAAAGAACTCTTAGCCTGGCCATAGGTCCCAAAGATTTTCTCTAAGAATTCTTTCTAAAAATATATAGTTCTCTACTTTATATGAAAGAGACTACACAAGGCCGGGTGAGCTGGGACTAGTGAAGATTTCACTTCCCTCAGCTGTTTCCAGAGTGCTTATCTAGAAACTGAGCTTGCCCATCCACACCATAGCAATATGGAGGTATGAGTGATACCTACCATCACACCCACCTTGATTTCAGTGAACTCTAGTGGAAAGCTGATCATATACTTCACTCAGAGACAATGAGAGGTAAGTGTTGGGGCCTTATTTTTATTATAAAAGTGTTAACAGGAGCAGACGGGAACCAAAATTTCTATCCCATCTGTAACCATAGAGTGTTGAGTCAGTCTGAAGCATGAGTTGACTAAATCTAGCAAGAAGTTGAAAAAGCATACATATCCATCCCTCATAGTTCACCCTAAAGTTAGGATTACACAATAAAAAAAGAATATATAATGTCTAGGCAGGGGAAATATTTAAAGCTACTGTATTTTAAAAATGCAAATGGTAAAGGTAAATGAAGGTAAATAAGGTTTTGACACTTACCTGAAGTGGTAAAATGTTGATATTGGTGGATTATGATAAATGGAAAATAAAAACAAACCAATACACAGAAAAGCAATTAAAGGGAAATAAATAAATGAAAATAAGCAGAAACAACCATATAACAAATAATAATATGGTATAATTAACCCATAGAATAACAGTGATCTTAAATGTAAATGGTCTATGGAATCTAATTATTGGCCAGGCATCGTGGCTCATGCCTGTAATCCTATCAACTCTAGGAGGACGAGACTAAGCAGGTGTATTTCTTGAGCTCAGGAGTTTGAAATCAACCTGAGCAAGAGCAAGACCCTTTCTCTACTAAAATAAAAAGAAAAGAAAAGAAAGAAAACAAAACAAAAACTAGATGGACTTGGTGGTGCATGCTTGTATTCTCAGCTACTCATGAGGCTGAAGCAAAGAGAATTGCTTTTAAGGCCAGGAATCTGAGGTTCCTTCCAGCAATGACACCATAGCATTTCAGTGGGGGGCAACAGAGTGAGACTCTGATTAAAAAACAAAACTAGACATTGGTTGTATGGATTGAGAAACTTGATTCTACTACTTATTGTCTATCAAAAATGTATGGTATGTATTAATTAAATGTATTAAATTCTGTGGAATAGTTTGAAAACAAAAGTGTGGAAAAAGGTACAAGCATTACTTGAAACAAACAAACAAGTAAACGAAAGGTAGATATGGCTATATTTTATCAACTAAAGTAGATTTCAGAGCAAAAAAAATTTATAACGGATAAAGAGAGAAGCATTATGCATTAACAAAAGTATCATTTCATTAGTAAAGCCTAATGAGCATAAAAGTGTATATACCAGTGTGTCAAATACAGTAAGCAAAATCTGATAGAGCTAAAAGAATTGAAATATCAACAAAAATACTTGTGACTATTATTTGAATGTTTCCCCAATAGTTCATGTATTGAAAACTTAATTCCTCTGCCCTGAAGAACGAATTAATGTAGTAGCTTCATGGGTGTGGTTGTGTTATAAACATGAGGACTCTGGCTCTCTGTTCCTTCTCTCTCACCATGAGATACTATTTATTATTTTATGACACAGAAAGAAGGACCTCATCACATGCCAGTGCCATGTTCTTATATTTTTTAACCTCCAGAATCACGAGACAAATATTCTTCTTCATAAATTACCTGCCTATGACATTCTTTTATAGCAACAAAAATGGGCCAAGGCAATAACCCTTTCAAGTATTCATACATATAGAATTACTAGGCTACATGGCAGCAAGGATATAGAATAACTCAACAAGGACAGGCCGGAAACGGTGGCTCACACCTTAATCCTACCACTCTGGAAGGCCCAGGTGGGTGGATTTATTGAGCTCAGGAGTTCAAGGACAGCCTGAGTAAGAGTGAAACCCTGTCTCTACAAAAAAAAAAAAAAAAACAAAAAAAAGTCTCTTGCCGAAACCCAAATGGATTTTTTCAGTATTTTTTTTTTTTAATTATAGATAAAAATATGCACCATAGATGTGGCCTGACCCATTACCCTCCATCCACCCAAACCTCCCCCTTCCCTTTCCCTTCCTTGGTCCTTTCCCCATAGTCTTGTGGTATAGTTGGGTTATAGCCTTCATGTGAAAGCTATAGTTTAGCTTCATAGAAGGGCTGAGTACATTAGATACTTTTTCTTCCATTCCTGGGATACTTTGCTAAGGAGAATATGTTCCAGCTCCATCCATGTAAACATGAAAGAGGTAAAGTCTCCATCTTTCTTTGAGGCTGCATAGTATTCCACGGTATACATGTACCACAGACCACCAAAAAGGGAGGCCTCTGTTTATGTTTGCAGGAGAAGTGCTACTTTTATGCCAACAGATCTGAGATCATGCAAAACAAGTTCAAAACATTCCAAGAAGATCTAGAAAAGAGAAGAAAAGACATTTTAGAAAATCCCCTGTGGATGGGCCTACATGGTTTTTTACCCTACCTTCTTCCCCTGCTACCCTGATTTACCCTTCACCTTTGGGCCCTGTATTCTTAAAAAAGGTTAGAGGCAGTTAAATCAGGTCGAGGTCCAATATCACTGGCTCATTAACCAAGAATCTAACTATTATTCTTCACCGCCCTCCATAGCACCAATGACAGGTAAAACTCCCAAAGCTGGGACAACCTGAGACAGGATATGGAGAGGCTGCATGGTGGATTACATTCATAGTACCCAAAGATGGGTAAGATCACTCTGCCTTCAGTCAACCTAAGACAGGGACCAAACCATTGATGTTTGTATCCCCATGA
>CAUYPK010031171.1:0-38348 GCA_963574355.1 Loris lydekkerianus
AGTGCAGAATACAAATGTCTACACACAGTAACTAAGAAAATTCCATGAAGGCTATGTTGAACAGTTTGATGAGAATATTTCAGATTGTATATGAAACCAGCACATTGTACCCCTTGATTGCACTAATGTACACAGCTATGAGTTAACAATAAAAATAAATTAATTTAAAAAAAAGAACAATTTTCCTAAAATGTGTGCCCTCCACAGTAAGTCACGGTACTACAAGATAACATATGAGATAAACAAGGTTTTCACAGTACTACAGATAACATATGAGAATTGGTTTTCTACAGAGAAATCTCTAATGGTTTCCCCTCAGCAGGTTTTGCCTGCTTTGGGCTGTTTGTTCTTAATTTGTGGATTGTCTTTCAGTAGCTTAAGTTCCCTTTGCTTCCTATGGAGAGTTATGGTGGTTTGTATCTTTATAGAGAGACTTTATTTCAAATATATTTCAAATTCATTATTATGAAATTAGTTTTTGTTTTCTAATCTTTTTTTTAACCATATCTAGTCTCATTGTTTTGTTATTTTTGTTCTTTTTCTACTCTGGGTTTTGGGTTTGAATGCTTATTTTACCCATTTTCTTTCTTTTTTTTTTCTGTATACAGTATTATTTTTTATTGCAAAATGTTATGGGGTACAGATATTTTTTGGTTACATGGATCACTTTTATAATGCTTGAGTCATAGTTATAATTGTTTCTGTCACCCAGATCGTGTTCCCATTTTCATTCTTTCTGACTTAAAACACAAAAGGACATGAATTAATTCTCCTTACATCATGAATTGTACAAATATGATAGGCTTATAGTGTTACTATTTGACTCTTATATAAATGGTCTTTAACTGCATATTGGTTGTTCTCTTTAATTCAATGATTTTAAAGAAAATATTGTATTGATTTTATTAATTTTATTTTTTCTTTGGTATCACTTTTCACTTGTAATTGGAGTGTGAGTTTCATATTATTTAAACCCTCAGGAAACTTACGGTTTCTGTGGCCAAGTATATAAACTTTTTACAGATGTTCCACAGACTTTTGAAAAGACTATTTTCTGTTCATAGGGTAGGTGCCCCTTTGACAATTATTTAGCACATAAAAATTAAATATATTTTTGAGATTTTCATGTTTAGTCTCTTTTCCCAAAGGCTATGACAAAGATTCAAATGGGTGTATTAGAATATTCCATCAATATTGTGGTATTTTGAAGTCTCTGCATTTTCTGTGGATTGTATCAATATCAATTTCTCATCTTTGATATTGTACCGAAGTGACACAAATTGGTAACATCGGGGGAGAAGTACTTTATTTACAATCCTGTAATCTATAATTATTTCAAAACAAAATATAAAAGCAAAAACATCAGAAACACTCTGCTCACATTTCTAACAGCTTGCATATATTTTGATGTTAGGTGGCTATGTCATTTAGCACAAAATATTAGGGGAATATTAAGTTATAAGTTGTATACCTTATTGTTAAAAACATGTGTATTTTGGTTTCACTTAAAGTCTTTTACCTTGAGCTTTACATTATCTGATGCTAATTTTGTCACCTCATTTTGCTTACTTTAATTTTCTTTCTGTGAGTGTGTATGTGTGTGCATGTCCACAAATCTTGTGAGTTTTGATTTATATTTTTAAGCATTATTTATTATTGTTTTAGTGTGTCTCCTGCAAATAAGAAATAACTGCCACAAACTTTTTATTCTCTCTTTTACCGTATAATTTTAGATCATGCATTTTTATTGTGGTGCCTTAACTTCCTCTACCTTAAGCATTTCAGGTAATTCAGATGGCTCAACATTTTTTTCATAAACATTTTTTCATATTTATTTATTTTAACATTTTTTCATTAAATCTATATTAGGCTAATACTTTATGAAATACAGCATTTTGAGGAAGACATCTAATACAAACATTATTTGTGCTTTAGTGGAAAGTCTATTTTTGTCATCTGGATGGTTTTAGGGTTTTTGTTATTTGTTGTTATTTACTTTTCATCCTTTGATTAAACTTTTGCAAGGTATTCAGTTAAGATTTTCAAATTGCAGATGAAAATCTTAATAAAACAAATTAGAGATTTTCTGAGGTTTTCTTGCATTTCACACTGAAGGTCTGTATCCTAGAGGGGTGGGAGCGGAGAACATCCACCCTTACTTCTCCAATCAGTTCTGTTCTTCTACATGACTGAGTTTCACGTTTGATCATGTTTCTGTCTGCTGACCTTACAGAGAACCAGAGGTGAATCTATATTTGTCCACATTTAGAGCTGAAACAGCTCTGTTTTTCTGAATTACTGTTGAAATCTGTCAGGGCCAGAGGAAGAGAGAAGGGAAACGTTACCTTTGTTTTCTGTGATTTACTTTATTAAATTAAAAGTCAAATAAATATCCTACAAGGAGGAGGTAGGGAGTGAGCACAGGAGCTACTCTGCAGAAGCCGAGCCCTGCGGTCACTGAGCGCCCAGCTGTACCTGCCAGCATGGCCTTGCAGAGTCAGTGCTGCAGGCCCCAATCTTGCCATCTGCAGGCAGGAATCAAGCTTGCTCCATCCTGGCCCCAGCATCAAGCCAGGGTAGTCTCAGGATCTTCCCTCAGCCACTGCATCATAGCACAACCTCCCTCAGCCACCCAGCCAAGCTCTGGGACTCCTTGGGTGTCCAATCTGCATCCTGCCCAGGACATGTTTCTCTTTGGTGGCTCCTGGCTCGGCTGTCGTCTCCCCAGTCCAGACTTCCCTGAATTACATATTGAAAGTTTATGAACTCTTGGTATGTGGATGGTGATTACTCTTGTTGCATTACTGACAGTGCTTTCTCATCACTGTTACTATTTCTTTGGCCATGTCACTGAGGATTTGGAAGACGGGAGATTTACATGAAAAGGTTTGTATTACTATATTGAGCTGGGATGCTTCAAGAAAATTAAGGAAACATCCCAGTTCAATATAGTAATACGATTATCATATATATATACGATTGGCCTGTAATTGGTTTTCATTCCTGGAGGTGAAAAAAACAAAACTGGATGCTCCTTCCCTGAGGACACAGGCAGAACGGAGTGAAGTGAGAGTTGGTGTGGTGTTGGTGGTGCCATTTCCTGTAGGTGCCCCTTCCACACTGTTGCCAGCTGGACTTCTCCGGGGACCAGGAACCCTATTTCCAGAGACTTCCTGCACAACTGCATGCACTAGCCTAAAATAACCCATCCTCTGTCTGTTCTCTGAGCCCCAACAGCTGAGGTCGGCTGGACATGCAGTGGGAAGCCGTGAGTCCCAGGACTGCGCCCGTCTGGGCCTGGCAGACACTCCGTTCCTCTCCTTCATTCCTTTACAGTGATTTTTTTTTTTTCTCTCCTGCCTGGGCTTTAAAGACACAAACTACGTTCCTGTCTGTTTTGTCCCCAAAATGATGCTTTAGAGAAAGCGGAGGGAGGGAATGCAGTATGAAAAAAAAAAAAAGGGGGGGGGGGATACTCAAGGGACCCAGAGTTGATTCTATCTAATTATACTTTTTAAATTCCCCTAATTGCTCTGTTTAATTATTGATGTGGAAAGTATTTCCTTTTAGGGAGGGAGTTAAGTAATCAAGAGCCCTCAGGACTGAGACAGGAGACATCACCTGCTCTGGGTTTGGTGATTAAGACATTATCAGTCACCCTGGGAGTGGGGAAGACCCCAGGTGGGACAGCAGAAGCCCCCTGGCCAACAGCACAAGGATCACTCACCACAAAGCACCAAGAGCCCGTGAAAAGCAGAGCCCGGGGAAACACATCTGAGAGCACTAATAGCCCAGCAGCTCCAAGGAAGGACAAGGGATCAACAGAAACAAACTCTGCTGCAACTGATTCCCATTCTGCTCATTTTCTTCTTTTTACAAATGAAAATTTGTTCAGAGACTCCCAAGGATGTCTTCAGGTAACCTGGCTGTGTGGATTTTAGTTCCCTTTCATTATCTGTAATTGTCTAGGAACTTCAAGTCACAACAGCCTAATGTTTAAAGTGGCAACACTATTGGTGGTTGTTTTTTTCTCTTTTTTTTTTTGGGGGGGGGAGAATAATTCATGAGCTAAAATGTCTTAGTATAAGTATCACTAATAATGTTCTCGTTTTTTTTTTACCTGACATCGAACAGTCGTTTGCTCCTCTTGGTCCCCGGGAAGTGGCAGTTCCTCCTGGGGTGACCAGATAAATGGACAGGGATGCCTGTCGCTGGAATGAGGAGGTAGAAATGGGAAGGACTGAATTGACCTACTAGATTCTGATCTGGAGTTCTATGTGGTATGGATCATACTACTGAGAAAAGCCATAATACACTGGGAATAACAAATGTCTTCATTTCCTCACCTGTAAAATGTGGAGACCACACTGCCCCAGCTCCCCAGTCCTGTCTGCCTCTAGCATTTCTGCTAAATGGGTCAAGGAATAGAACTTGAACAGAAAGGATGGGAAATGCAGCGGGCTAAGTGATGTGCTGCTCTGATCCTCCTTCAGGAAAACCTTGCTATCCCGCTGCGTTGAAGTGTGGTCAGCTGGCTGCTCCGTCTCTCAGGGCTTTTGGCAGGGGTCCACCTCAGCCGTGGGGCACAGGCTTTGCTCAGGGTGAATTTTGTTTACAGTGAAACAAGGTGCTGGTGCTGAGGTTCAGCCCAGCACTGGGACTGCCACGATGAGCTTCATTGCTCCAGACAGAGCTGGAGAAACCAGTGAGTCCACATGGAGGTCTTCCCAGGCCAGTTTCCCTCCCTTTCCCTTAAAGATGTTCCTCCCCAAGACATCTTTGTAAGTCTTCTTCTTCTTCTTTTTTTTTTTTAGAGACAGAGTTTCACTTTATCACCCATGGTAGAGTGCCTGGCATCACAGCTTACAGCAACCTCCAACTCCTGGGCTTAGGTGATTATCTTGCCTCAGCCTCCTGAGTAGCTGGGATTACAGGCACCTGCCGCAATGCCTGGCTACTTTTTTGTTGCAGTTTGGCCAGGGCCAGGTCCGAACTCGCCACCCTCCATATATGGGGCCGGCGCCGTACCCACTGACCACAGGCACCACCCACCTTTGTATTTCTAACTCCATCTCAGGATATGCTTCCTGGGGAACCCAACTGGTGACAGAGGATGAGCTGCAAAGTGTGATGAATTTACCACTGGAGGAAGTCAGGAGAGAACAAAGCCTCAATGGAAATGAGATTTGAGTTGACCTTTGAAGAAGAAATACAAAAGAAAGCAGGTGTTTCAAATGGCGGGATGGACACAAGCACAGTGGCACCATGATAGGAAGAGGCAGGATGTGAGACCATGGGTAATGCATGGTGTGTGCAGAGCAGGAGGGGGCAGGCTTGCACAGGGGAGGTGCAGCTGGGAAATATGGGATCCAAGATAAACAGCTTTCACAAATGCCCTACATACACACCCACCCCCATTGGTTTGTAGACTCTGATAAAGGGAAATGGTAGCTTTGGGAGACTAATGAGCTAGACAAAGCATTAAAATATGGAGCATTCCATAGTATAGTATTTTTTGACAGTCCTAAAAAAGATATTTTACTTCTATGTAGGTGGTTTCCTTGAACGACTAGCACCTGCTATTTGTTAGGGAGAGAATGAATTGCTTGTCCCATGGTAGAGTAAAATCAATCATATCGTAATACCAATCTATCATGTGAAATTCATCCCCTAGGCCTACGTTTTCAGAAAAGAAAATGACAGTTAATATTCCTGTTACTGACTCTTATTCAAGTGAAGAAAAGGACTTGCTTATGGGGGGTTGGGGGGATCATAAAGTAACTTCCTTAAGACTATGATCAAATTCTAAGGAAGACCATCCATCCTAAATAAGTTTTTATTTTATAAATTATAATTTGCTTAAGTTAAAAAGAAAGCACAGTATTTCCCAAATTGTGTTCTAAAGAGCACATAGTCCTGTGGGTTTTTCATAACAGATGCTTTCTACGGTCATGGTGATGTGGGAAACAGTGTGTATGACAAATCCCATTGGACTTTTCACAGTGAACCTTGGGAGATTCACAGCCCTTGAAAGTCCACTGTAAAAAATTCACTTAGGTTTGTTCAATTCATTTCCCATTTGCATTTGATCACAAAATCCTCCTACTTTTCATGAACATTATTAAAGTAACATTACAGGGGAACATTTTGTAGGATGACTTTCAGGAGTTCAAAGCATTTCACATCAAAATTTGCAAACAACAGGAGACATTCCTTGGATATGTTTTAGGGTCACTCTATGAAGTGTGAGGGTGGCTAAGAGAGAAGGGTTATAGAATCTCCTCCCATTGAGTGCACACAGATTGTGTCATATAATGAGAGTTGGCAACAAATTTTTTTTTTATGAAGAATAATGAATTCTAGTGGCACAAAAATCTGAAATTACAACATAATCAATCGATCTACCTATCTACACACACACACACACACACACACACACACGAGTGGGGGGGGTTGTAAATCAGCCGTTAGGAAATGGGGAGTGGCCAGGGGCTTGATCTCCAAGAAGGAAATGCCTCCCTCTTCATTGCTTTGAAAAGAGGCAACAGAAAGTTCCTAAGGAACTCTCCTGTTCAGACATACTTTGCTCAACACACCAAAATATAGTGCTGACTTTTAGCTTTGAATGAAGTAAAGAAGAAATTACAAGGTTCGATGTCTCTGATCATTTTAAGCATAAAGAATGTCTACAAATAGTAAGCCTAAAAAAGATGGCTTCATGAAGTCGTAAGTCAGATGACAGTCACAACAGTCACAAGGATACAAACAGCAGGGTAGTCAGTTTACACACCATCCCTAATCCTGACAAAACAAGCCGTATATTATTATCCCTGCTTCTGAAAGGACAGCGCTAACGTGTAGAGAGGTTCTTGTCCAAACTTACTCAAATGAGAAGGAGTTGGAGGACTGCAACCTAAGACAGGCAGATGTCAAAGGCAGTCCTGTTCCAAAGGCAGTGGATCCCAACTAACCTTTAAAAACCGTATGCAATTAATCTAAATGCAAAACAAATAAATTCTTCTCAATGCTTCTCAAGGTCAGCTCCCTTTGTTGGACATGGGGGAACCTGCCAAGACCCACCACTTAAATGGTGCTTCAAAAAGCTTATCTTCCTGAATCATGACCTTTCTATGCTTTATCCCACCCAAGGTCACAGTCAGCACAATGATCCATCAGTACAAGTGTAAACAACTCAACCTCTCTGTTTTGTGTATGTGGCTTTTCATTTTTTTAGTGTGATCAGTGAGTACAAGGCAGCCATGCCCTGTGTTCTGCCCAGTGGTTTTGCAGTATCAACTCTAGTCCCCTCAGACCTCTTTGAGATGGGCCACGGAGGGTCTTTATCCCTCTACTCTGACTAGAAAAGAGCCTGGTGGCTTTCACATTCTGAGAAACAGGTCAAGATGCTAACTGAATGTTCCATTTGACCATTCGGGCAACTACTCCTAAGGTCGCTTCAGTGTCATCCTAATTTAGAAGCATCTATCTATTATTTGAGCCTGGATTTCTTGACTAATTCAGTGCAATACTTGGGGAATAAGTCATTAAAAGATGGGTGTGTAATTCTATGACGACCTCCCTCCTAAGTGAATTCAAAACAGCGCATGGATTGAGTTTGTTGAAAGAATGGCCAGTTCTATAGACACATTCATTAGCAAATAGCTCACTCTTCAGAAGAGAGGACCAAGGGTTAGATTTCATCAATTTTTGCTACAGTTATAATTCCAAATGAACTCACCACCTTTCCATATTACTTTCCCTGTCATCAGAACAGAAGTTTGCAAATGGCAGGCGTGTTTGTGGGAGTGTGGTGGGGTGCAGATCCTACCCATACCCCAATATCTAAGACAGGAAAACTAAGTAGGTTTTGTCCCCTGTAAAAGACAGGAAAGATCTCCTTGAATGTTATAAATTTGAATAGGAAAACTGTCCATTCTCCTTCCCTACCCCCACACAGTTCCCAGCATCTTTGTTTGAATTGAGTCTCAAAAACCATGTAAATCTTGGCCCAGACTAAGCAAATCACCTTAAAAAGGAAGGTTAGAGAACTGTTTATTATTTGAAATGTCTCTCTCCAGACCTTATTTTTGATAAATTGGCTTCAGCTTCATTACTTCATGATATATCTCCCTTGACATTTAATTATACTTACTCCAAACACATTAAGGGAATCAGTCTGAACAGCTTCTTATTAATATGCAAATTTCTCCTTTGAAAACCCATGAATCTGTGAAAAATCTCTTTAGGCTTCCATTAAACCCACTCAGGAAGTTGTATACCTCACACAGACACTTGCTTCATTCACTGACTCAATGATTCAGCATTTACTAATTGTCTGAGTTAACTATTCTGGCCACATCAAGGGGAGGTGGTAGGAAAAGAGAGGGGGACAGGGAACCAAATGGGCCTCAGAAGCTGAACACTTAAAAGATGAATGATCAGAAGGCCAGGCTTGAATTAGCGTCTGGTAATTAGAGTTGAAAATCGAGCCTCTTTGCAAGTACAATCAGCCAGATGAGTTGCAGGAGCCCACTTTGAGGGGGAGCAGGCACGGACTTAGCTCACCAGTGACTTCTCTGGCAATTCCATTATGGCTGGAGAGGGGACTGCTGAACTGGAACATAGGGTTTGCTGCAGAGAACTCTCCCATGCTGAGTCTAGTGCTGGCTGTACATGTGTTCATTTGCAATCGCATTTGCAAAGGATCTGACTGTCCTCCCATAACATGGGGGAACCCCAGAAGCACCCTAGTTAACAAAGGAACGCAGAAAAGATCAGGACCTGGCCAGAGAGATGCTTGGAGTTCAAGTTGGCAAAGGAGCAAGTTCCAAGTAAGCTCAAGTTGCAGACATCAGAAAACAAAGCCTAGAGCTTTAGAAGCAAGCTGAAGACCTGGGAACAAGGAGCTCAAAGCAATGTGGTGAGGAAATGAATTTTCCAAGAGAGCCCAAGGTCAAAGGAGGGGTCAGAATGAAAGTAGAACAAAGCAGAGATCAACGCAGAAAAGAAATCTGGGTATCAGGATTTTATGACAGAGTTAAACAGTTCTTTAGTGTTTGTTGAAAGGAACTGAGATGGGGAAAGACAGGCATTTTCCGTAGTCCCATCAGACAAAAGTCTGAAATTAGGGACATCTGGGTGGCAGAAGACAGAGCACCAGAAGGCAGTGTGCAGAAGCCAGATCTTGGTGGTTTTTATCAGTTCTATTGAATATATCCAAGACGTATTTGCAACTAATAAGCAATATGGTTAGATATATTATACACTCACCTCTATATATATGTTTTGACTCAGAATGAAAATGAAGGAAATCTAATAGGTAATTTTTTAATGACATCTCTATGTTATCTTGAGTAATCTCCTCTGCCCTAAACCTCAGTTTCATCATCTTACCAAAAAAAACCCAACCAACTAAACAACCAACCAACCAAACAAACAAAAAATGGCAATAGCACCTACTACATCCTTTTCATAAAATTGCTGTAAGAATTAATCAAAAAAAATATGGTCAGGTTGCAGGGGTGGTGAGGGGACTCTGTAATTTCTAAAAGTTTCTACATGTGTAAGGTTATTTACGCAGTTATATCTACATAGTTAGCTTTTCTCATTCACACACTAGTCTCGTAAATATTCTCGATTGCTAAATGTAAATTAAATTGCTTAATAAGGGGAGTATGAAAATACTAGTATTTAATGAGTATCTCCTATAATCCACATACAACTTAAGGTGATTTTTATAGGTTACCTTATTTTATCCTTACATGGACCTTGAAGGAACAGAAAATGTGATTTTTCTAATTCCTCTTTGGAATGGAAAAAGACTAGATACAGACCAGACTGAGTTCTCACATTTTTAAAGAGAAGAGATGAGAAGAAAAAAGAAATACACAAAGAATATTTAAAATCTGAAAAGTTATTAGTGTTTAAAGGCAACTCTGGATGTGTCTGTCAGTTGAGGTTGGTTATAGTCAATGCAAGGGTTAAAATCAAAATAATTAGAAGGAGAAATATGATTGTATCAGAATAGAAATACATTACTTTCCTGGCTACACCTACCTAAAGCTTTCGATATGGTCTATACATTGATCAAATGGGTTAACAATAACAAAACATGTTAGGTTATATTTATTACAATCAAGGATCATAGTTTGAAGTTCTTTTCTTACTTGTTTAAAATCCCTGCCTTAGATTTAATGCAACAAATTAGAAGAGAAAGGACTTACTATGCAAAGGACTACAAATCCCAGGAGAACTTCTTTGAGAGCATTTTTCATGGAAATCTCAAAGAGAGCCAGAGAAAGAAATTAGGGTGAAATTCGTGTTTTTGAGAAAACTAGACAGAAATATCTATGTTGGCACTTTCCTTTTTCTCAATCCGATAGACCTCAAACAATACCGGCATTGGAGTCCTGTTATAAGACAACAACCTGCCGGGGGTCTTTTCCTTGACTAGGAAGGTAGAAGTGGAGGATGAATGCACAGTGGAGTCCTCGTCCACTTGTGATAACATGAGCCTTTGTTTTTATGCCGGGGACTAATGTCTAACTCACGGCACTGCCCACAGAATTAAAGCAGATACAGTATTTAACGTGCTCAGAATGAGTACTCAAAAATAGCAGCTGTTGCTCTGAGATACACTCCTTGAAGGCAGGTTACCTTCTGCTGTACTTGGCATCCTTTCAGACATGGAACACAGTGGACTCTCCACATACATAGAAGGATCTCACTTTCCTCACCAATTATGTTCTATAATGTTGCCCCAAATGTTCATTAGGGAAAACGGAACCTTTGCTCCTACAGGACACATCGAGTTAGATTCCTATGAGTTTCTGTTCACAACATTTTGTCAAACTATGTTTCTGTATAAGATATTGTATTTAATATATATTGTTAATTCATTAGAATTGAATGTATGGCCCATAGTTCTATATTTCGTGCCTGAAGGAAGCTTGTCTGACCAAGTATCTTCCCAGCAGGGCCCTTCAATGCCTTCTAGCACTTAGGAACATTAATCCTAGTTCACCACTACCCCTGGGGCCATTTTAAACAATGAAGTCACCAACAAAAAATTAAAAATGTGTTCCCAAATAGATGGTTAAAAAAAGACAGTAATAGCATGGAAGCTGAAACAGGAAGGTGGAAGGGCCCTGCATCCAAACTCGGCTATAAACGTTGAGCAACTCGAATTCTTCACAGCTCTGAGCGTGACCAGGGATGATGGTGAGCACCCTGCAAGTACCGTGCTACAGAGAAATCTTAGCAGGTAGGCAAATTCACAAATGCAAATCTGTGAATAAGGAGGATCAACTACATCTGTTCAATGCACAGATAAAGAAAATGAAAGTAAAAATAGGTCAAATGTATTGGGATGTCTGTTCTCCAAAATCAACTTTCCCTGTCTTGCCAAAAAAGCCAAATTATCTGTTGGTTTGAAACACATTTGTTTTGTGCAAAATGGGAAGTTCCTATGAGATAGCTTTCCCTGTGCCAATGAAGGCCTTCTGAGCCTTGACTGACCTGTTGGCTACACTCTGGGGTGTAGAAAAGGGAGAAAAAGCAAACCCACCAAATTGCGCTAGATTTTTCTCATTAAAGCCAGAAATGAAAATACCAACAAATTTTTCTGATGACTCCAGACCCTTCCCTAAATGATGCAGAGAATCACGGGGTACTCATTTTTCAGCTATTGCACACAGAACAATATTTCTCAGAACTCACTAATTGAAGTTCTATGCTTAGGTTTAGCGACACTATTCTGGTCAAAGCAAGAAAGGTTATACTCCCACACCCACTATTCTCATTTGACATCTCCCAGAAGTTCAACTTCAGAGCCCAAGCTTTAAAGGAGGCATTCAGGCTTCAAGGTCTCCTTTCAAACATAAGCCCGCCAACTTTTGTACAATGTCAGTTCCAAGATAAATGAGCTTATGCTCATTTTAAAATTTTTCTGTTTGGGGACAAGAAGAGATTTTAAGTTGTTTTAGAAGAAAGGCAAGGACTAATTTTTAATACCCTGAATGAACTGTATTTCCTTTTATTGATAGGAGAAAATACACTTACTCCATGTTAATGTGTTTTATTTTGCTCCATGAGACCATGGCTATAGGCACCCCACTTCCTGGGTTCCCAAGAGAGTATGCGTCCCCCCTGCACAAGCACATGGTTCCAGGGACAGGAAAGAGAATAAAGTGTTCTCCATAGCACAGGGAACCCCCAGCTCCACCGGCAATTTTGCAAACTGTCCCTACCCATGTTTAACACCCCTGGGATAAAGGCCGCTGATCCCTTCCAAGTGACTTATTTTAACACATGGAAACTGACAGCTCCCAATAAGAAGTTTCTTATCACAAAATCACTGAACCAGGATGGGATTTATGAGCATGTGACCTGTGCAGTACCACAGAATTCAAAGGTTCCCCCTGCTTCAAAGTGCTCTCCCCTAGATTCACTGCTCTGGCATCACAGTCTGAAAATTCTTAATGATTTTTTAAAATTATTATTTAGCAAGGAGCCCTACATTTTCCTATTGTGCTGGGCCCTGAAAATGATGAAGCTGGACCTGAATGGAGCTAGTTAGTGCTCCCAATCGACTTTCCCTGTCAAAAAAGCCAAGGGAGTGATAAAAAGGGGTAAACAGGGGCGGTAACAGACGGCAAGAAAGGAGGGAGGATGCACAGACTCCTGGTCCAGTGTTTCTCTCTCCTACACACACACTATGTGATCTGACATCAGGTCTTGGAAGGACGGGACCTTCTCTGATAGCTCACAGACTTCCATGTGGCATCAACTCTGTGCCTCAGAGAATCCATCCATCTGCCCCAGGTGATCTGCGAGTCAATCTCTCATGCGCTACCAGAAGCAAACACCCTGGACTCACAGCCTCAGCTCTGCTGTGCCCAGGCCCCCTTATCTTTGTTAAAGGAATGAGCTAACAGACAGGCAGGTTAGGTACACAACCCTTTCCTGTGTAAGCAGAGTGGCCTTCGTTCACTCTGACTGCATCATGTGGCAGATTTTATGCATATGTATTTTCATAAAGCAGCTAGAGAAATGAAACAGGCTTATATTATCTAAGAACAACAATCTGACTTTCTGTTTGGCAGCCTGCCCTACAACCTTCCCTTCACAGACCCTCCATCTCTCTTCCAGGCTCCTGGGGCAATCTCCCTCTTGTCACGATTATTTTGCACAAAGGTGAATAAATCAATGTGAAGCTCTTATTATCTTATTTTCTCTCTCCTCTCTCCTATTCTGTCCTCCCAATCTTGAATGGTTTGAGAAAAATTAATGCCTGTGTCTCTGGCAAATGTATTGCATCTATAATTCAGCTTTAAAACAAGCATACCCACGGTGGCCAAACCTTGGGCAGAAGGTTCATTTTTCACATGAGTAATTGAATCCTTCCATTCAATTTTTTTTTTCAAGTATTAAAAGCAACTGATGCCCCAATGAAAACTCTTAGAAAATTTCCACCAGACACTTAGCAACTGAGAGTATAGGTACACTGGAGGGCAGGAGATAGCAGAGGTGAAGCATTTTCCTAGAATGCAAAGGTAGAAGGTTATTCCAAGGTAATGAAAGTAATAACAACTCTTTATTTCATCATCCTCCACTTCATGCCGTGGATATTCCTATAAGGTTAAAATCCAGGCTTTAGTGATTTCTTAGGAGGCAACATCACTGAGTTTATCTGAGTTTTCAACTAATGCAATAAACATTCTTTAGCAGAATGATTTACCCTGTCAGGGTTTTAAAAGGTGCTTTCTATCAGTGCTACATGTGTGTATTTTAAGTGACATGTCACTTTTCTAGTGTTTTTTGATTTAACAGAAGCATGTCTTACTACCTCATGGTCAGACATCTAGCAACTGACTTTCACAGAAGGAGGTTCACTGTGGTCCTGGATATGCTTTGTGTTTAGATTGTGATTCAACATTTTTTTTTTCAAACAAATTTCTTGACTAAAATGGCTCATGTGCTAACTGACTCCAAGCCATCCAGATTACCAACGGGAGAGGTGGACCCAATCATTTTACAAGTCATCAGAGGAAGTTGTCTCTTGCTATTTTCACAGTAGCACTTTCTTTTCCTAGAAACGGACTCAGTTTACCCTATTTATCTTATTAATTATCTCATTTCCCATTTCTGATCCTTATCACCACCCCCTTCTCCCTGAGACTTTGAATTCTTTAGAAAGTATCTGTGGTCCACCTGTCACAACCTTCCTTTGAGATGGATATCAAAAACCAACTGTCAGTATAATTGTATGAAATGTGACATTTATGAAATATGACTGGCATTTCTGACCACCCCTACAAAGTGAGAGCATCAGTAGACTCAGGCCCCATAATTTGTGTGGAAGGGAAGACCATGCAGACTCCACCATGGAAAGCCCCAGGTGTTTTTGTTTTTGCTTTGTTTCATCAAGTTTATAGACATCAGAAGACACCAAAGCAGAAGAACCTATCTGGAGGGAGGAAAGTGGTGAACGAAGAGTCTACAAAACAAAATCAATCAGAAATGTCCTGCCCACCTGTCTGTTATCTGTGGCTGTTATCAAAGCACTCAAAAACATTGTGCTTAACACAATACAAAACATTTATTTGCTTACGATTCTGAAATGTAGGAAGGGCTTAACTAAGCCATTCTTCTGCTCTCTCTGGTATGACCTGGAGTCATTCAGCTTTCTTTGGCTGGGAGCTCAGCTGAGGCTAGAAGGTTCGATATGGCTTTGCTTACACATATGGATCCTCAGTTGCAGTGGTTGAAGAGCTGGGGAGTGACCAGGTTGTTGGGCTCCTTAAATGGTGACTACGGTCTCCGTGTAAGCCAAAGAAGAAGTTGCCAAACCCTTAAGTGGCTAAGCCTGGAAGTGACACAACAGCACTGCCTCCCAAAGAAGTCACAAGTTCAGCTCAGTCCAACATGAATGGTCCTAATTACGTTCCATGTCTTGAAGGGAGAAGCGAAATCCACCCATATGGATGGGAAGAATGCTGGCAGACCTATGAAGACAATCAACTCTACCAACTCCCAATATTCTTCTTAATCCAGATCCTTGCATGGATGAAGGTACTAACTATCGGTTGGGGGAGTTAGTGGTCACCCTCCATAATTCCACTTCTCAGGTTAGCGGCATTGCCAAAAATCACCTCACTCCTTAAACATCACTGCATAGTTGTTAATACATCCTCATTTCAAATTAAATCAAGTTTCAAGTCAATTCTTTCACTGTGAATTTGTGGGTAACACAGGAAACTTGTATAAAAATCAGATTGCATGCAATTCCTCAACAACCATCTACCACAAAGAAAACAAAACGTCTTTATGCTGCCTTCCTCAATTCAAAAGAGACCCTGGCTTCTAATATCACAGGAACAAGAACATGTCAGCTAAATTTCCATAGACAAGATGACTTCTAAAGAGTCTGAGGGATTCTCAGAGGTAATTCTGATTTTATACAATCTTTACCTATTATACTGATTTTAGATGCTCACCCCAACCACACAAGATTAAATTCCATCCATATTTCCCAAACTTATCACTGTAGAGCTATAAAAAGAGGGTGCCCCTGTGTACCTGAGTTTGGTCTCCATTAGTGAATAAGTCTAATTCTTTCTATTAAACATGTTTGGGACTTGTAGATCCAGACTTATAGACTCATCTTTCAAGTCTGAACAAAAAGTAACTCCTTGGAATCCAGCTAAGGTATAAAGGAAATACGTTTTTGTGCAAGAGAAAGTAAATGGTTCCTTTCTAATGTCTTTTAATTAGTAACAATTTATTGTATATTTCCTTTTCCTTTTGTTTTTGGTAGAGACCGGGTCTTGCCACGTTGTTTAGGCTGGTCTCAACTTCCTGGACTCAAGTGATCTTCCTGTCTTAGCCTCCAAACATACTAGGATTACCAGCATAAGCTACTGTACCTGGCTGGTTTCTTTACGCTTGCTGATTGACCTCTGATTACTAGGATTTTATGACTGATCACCATGTTCACAAGCAACAATCTATAATGTTCTGGTGTTATCCGCATCACTGACAGGCTGCTTGACACTGGGAAGGATATTTTTTTCCCATTTTAAGTCCTTGCAAAGGGGCTGGAGGCTGAACATTAAAGGCACATCAAAGTTCTAGGTAACGAAAGGTGTTGAACATCATCATCATTATTTGTTCTTGCAAAAGATTTTGTAGGTTCCAAAGGACTTTTCTGTAATTATCTTACTGTATTTCAATGTCAAGTTCCCTTCCATCTCCAACATTGTATGATTTGATAAATTAAAAATGCATGCTCAATTGATAAAACAGACCTTTTTGCCAGCAGTTTACTTTAAATGGTCAAAGACTTTTAAGTGCTCCTGCTGTTGGGAAAAAATCTGTTTCCTTTCATCTCTACATTTATGTTGGAAGACCACATTATCATTTTTTAAATATTTTTCAAAACTTAAGGAGAGGTTTGACTTAATATTTAATGATCAGCTTTCATGCACACATTTTTGTGGTTCATTGAGAGAAATTCACTATAGTATAAGAGTCTTATAGAGAAAAAAGCATTCAATCTATCTTCTTAGAAGATCTTGGCATCTGTTCCCCTTAAGGGCTGCCCAAAAGAGCAAAGAGAAAAGGCAGGTGGTCTCTGAGACTTCACATCCCTATTTAAACAGAGAAACTCTCTTTTTATCAGTTTCATTCATTTTTACTTCAGTGTAAAATTTCATTTGAACTAAGAGTTCTAAGGTCATGGAATATTTGGAAACTACCGCTTTAGGGAACACATGTGGATTTGTAAATCCTGCTAAATCTATTTATACATTGTGATATAATTCTCCCTACTGATGCTGTAAAAAAATTTCTTTAACTGAAAGCTATGATATAAACTACTCAGACTGACCCTATATATCCCCAAAGGCCTCCTTTAAAGTTCTACCCTGTGGTTTGAATGAGTTTTTGAATAGATGCCAAAGATTTCCTATCTCCTTGGCTAAGAGGCTAAGACTACAAAAGAAGCCAAGCTGGGGGAAAGAAAAATTCCAGCCATAAAGTTTCAAAGAATTCTCAGATGTTAATTCTGACCCAAGTGCCAGAGTGATTCACTGGCAGGTGACGCTGAGTAATCTTACTTTGGACTCTTAATCCATGTTCTATTAATGGATTTTAGCCACAGCTCAAAAGGTTAGGAATTAAAGACCCCATTTCCACCTCTTTTTATTAAATTATTCTAACCTCATCCTGAGCAATTTATCACTGTCTCACTTGTTCTTGGTATACATGTTGGGAATGGAAAGGCCAGTTTATATAATCACCTTCTCCACCTTCCAGACATATTCTAAGAAAACAAGGCCTGACCCAGTTTCTCTGAGATTTGAGAGGGAGGTCATTTTAATTTTACATCCTGTGCTGCAGAAGAGTTAAGTTCCAAGAGACTTGTGCTCCTTAAGAACATTCTTTCTTTAGTGGAACCATATCCTTTGGCACAGTCTTGATAATTTTCAATGTTGTTTTAGGTTGAGCTTTGAAACATCTTGGTCAGATATTCATCCATTGTTTATTCATAGGTAGCATTCGTAGGTCACATTCATTCAGAAGACACAAATCCTGAAAGTTACTTGAAGAAAGAAGGTGGAGGCCAGATCGTTCATACACTTCCAGAAACCCCTTCCAACTGAGAATCATGCTGGCCTTCTCTGGTTTCTGTATATTTAATAAAACACATTGAAGAAATGGAGGCCTTGACTTAATTAGCACCTGTCATGGACTAAATTCTGTGTCTCCCCAAATTGGCATATTAAACTGGAAATGTGACTACACTTGAAGATAGGGCTTTAAGGGGGTACTTAGGGTTAAATGAGGCCAGAAGGATGGGGTTCTGATCTGACAGAACTGATATCCTGATAAGAAGAGAAACAGTTATCAGGAAAATGCCTGCATAGACAAAAGGCCACTTAAAGACATGGCAAGAAGGCCAAAGAGAGAGGCCTCAAGAGAGATAAACCCTGTCCACACCTTGACCTTGGACATCCAGCCTACAGAATTGAGAGAAAATAAATTCCTATGGTTTCCGCCACTCAGTCTCTGGTCCTTTGCTATGACAGACTGTTTCCTGGCTCTGCTCCTAAGACACTGGGGCTCTCTTAAGTGGTAAGTGTCTTTGTGTCTGCTAATAAAATGACCAGTAGCTGAGGGCTCCCACATCCCCTCAGAATGGGGACTGGCTGCCAGGGGAAACCAACCACTTCCATGTATGCCTCTCTGGAGCGGAGAGAGAAGCTGAACGTTGAGGGGATCACCAATGGACAGTGATTTAATCTATCACCCCGATGTAACGAGTCTCTACCAGAACCAAACATGACGGGGTTCTAAAAGTGTCTAGGTAGCTGAACCCACGGAAGCTTCTGGAGGGTGGACCTCTACACCCCTTCCCTTGTGTCTCACCCCATGAATCTCTTCCATCTGGCTGTCTATCTGCACCCTTCATGATATCCTTCATAATAATTGGTTAAATGAAAGTAAAGTGTCTCCTTAAGTTCCTTGAGCCCACTAGCAAATTAATCAAACCTGAGAAGGCAGTCATGGGAACTCCTGATTTATAGCCAGTCTATCAGAAGGAGAAGTGACCACCTACTATCTGAGACCGGCACCTGAAAGGGGGGCAGTCTTGTAGAACCGAGTCCTTAACCTGTGGGATCTGGTGCTGTCACAATTGAATGAAAAGACACCCAGCAGGTGTCTAGTGGAAGAGGTAGTGTCAGAAGTGTTGTACGGAGTGGTGTGTGAGAGTAAAGAACTGAGTTTTCTTCTAACATAGGTCAAGTAGACTGATATAGTACCTCCTACCTTCAATATTTGGAACTATCCTGAAGAAGAGAAGTTTGCAGGACATAGTATGTCTGTCTTTCAATACCTGAATAGAGGGCTTTCTATGCAGAAAACCAGAGTTGCTTTCTGTGTACCTGCAAGGAAATCTAGAAATGGTTGTAAATTTTTAAAAATAAAGATTTTTGACTCAATTCTTAAAAGAATTTTTTTTTCACCTTCTAAAGAAAAATGAGAATGAACTATATAACAAAAAGGAGGTGATATCTCTTCATATAAATAAGCATTTATCAGGATTTTGAAGCATCAGAATGTTGGAATACTGTGACTCTATGATAATTTTAAACTGGTAAATGTGAGATTAAGCAACCCACTCACCAAGGCTTACCACTGACAGGCTCACCATGTTGGGTGAGTTGCAGAAATTCTCTTAATCTCAAAAACAAAATCTTTTTCTTTCTTTAAAAAGAAAAACTCTCAATTTTTGTGAAAATCAAAAAAAAAATGTCTTACTGAAGCATTATAGGAGTGGAAACCATCATCATCACCATGCTATTTGCACCGTCGAATGAAAATATTCCAAGGAGAGGCAGGAAAACATACGAATGCTTCCCAGTCATATAATAGAAATGCATACTTTTTTCCTTTGGTTTGCTTTAAAAAATATAGCTGTGTGTCTATTGAAAAGGCGATCCTACAGAATCATTAAAAACCCAAACTTGGGAAGTTTGCAACTGACTTCTGTCAGACGATGACAAAAAGCCCAAGTGAAAATAAACTGTTCTCTTTTCCCAAATGGGTGTGATGCAGAGAAACAAATTCTCGTCCTTGGGCTGCAAGGGTCTGGGGTGACCTTTCCCACAGGGAAGGCGAAACTGCCTTTTCTGTGAGTCACCCTTTGAAGGAAGGGCTCTCTGCCTGGAGCAGTTATGCTCTTTCCTGGCTCCTTCATTCATCTCTGTGCAGGCCCTGTCTGGCACAGCCCAGCCTCTTTGTGTGAGCTCCTTGGCCCTCACTGCTGTGGAGCAGGGAATCAGGATGCTGTGACACAGGAGAGCAATAAGAGGCAGATGGTTCCTCCACAAACCCACGGCCTCTCTGGCACCCTGCTCCTTAGAGTAAGAGTAATTATTATAGATGGGGCAGGTGATGGGGTGGGCAAAGGTACAGGTTTTCCAAGGGGATCTGCAAAGCTACATCCAAAAAAAAAAAAAAAAAAAAAAAAAAAAAAACCTGCAGCCACCACCATGGGTGACAAAAAGGAACCCTGATTGGTGATTGTTTATGAACATGGTGCTCACTGGATGGGTTGTTGTCCTAATCTGATTAACAAAATAATGATTCTAACAGGAGTGTTCAGCCTGCTGCATCCTGGGGCTGACCCCAGTCGGGCAATTCCCCCTAGAACATCAATCCTCAGCACTCTTGTCAGATAATTGTTTATGAAAAGATGAATGCACGTGGCAATCTCGGGTGAAGGAGGCTGATGTATGTGTTGTTAATGATTGAAATAATCAGTTTAGTAATAAGTGGCATGTGTGTTTGTCAAACGGCAGGCAGGGGAACATTAGCATTCCTTGGGCACCACTTCTTCATCTGCGGGCTAGGGCCCGACAAACTACTCAAGATCACCCAGAAACAAATACTGAGCCTTCCCCAGACGTAATTAAACTGCCAATGCAGATATACCTGAATAAAATTGATATCTTAATGACACCCGCTGGTGTTCGAGTGATGAGAGCAGTGAGAGGGACCCGCAGACACAGCTTGGTGACATCAGTGCTCCCTACGCAGGAAGGGGCTTCCTTCAAGCACTTCTCTTCACTGTTCACTTATCAGCACGGTGGAGCTTTTATGTCTGTTTTTCCTTCTTCCACTGGCTTGAAGAAACTTTTTTTCCTTCTCCCTGGCTGCAATGGAGAGCTGAGAGTCTCTCTGCATGGAAAAGATTTTTGTTACATATCCTGTGTCACATTCTGCTGGCCCCAAAGATTGAGGTCATGTGACCTCTGAAATAACCCAACTATGCTTGGGACACACATGATGGTTGGTCCTGGAGCTGAGGCTGACCACCTCTTCCCTGGAGTCACAGAAGAAGCTTCTGTCCCTCATGTCTGCCGCACCCAGAGAGGCTGGTACGGCGCTAAGCAAGTATCAGGTGAACCTTTATCTTCAGCCTCTTGCCAGCGTTGGGGCTTCCTGGAGTATGGGAGTATGTATGTGTGTTTCTCTGTTTAATTTGCAGCCTTTCTTCCTCTCCAACTTCATAAATTTAACTATCTCCCAGGTAGAACTCTCCTCATCACTAAGATGTGTGCACTTTAACCCTGCCCTACTCCTTTATCTTCACCCGCCACTCTCAGAAAAAATGGACCTGCCTCCCAAACTTCCTCACATCCATCTTATCAATTTCCATGATCCTTCAGTGGATGTTTTCCACTGACTTCCCAGTGGAAATTGCACCCCCTTTTTAGCCTCACTCTTTAATCACTTCCCTTTACTGAAACCTGGTTATTCATCAGCTTAATATCCCCACCTGAAAAATGAAATGCAGAGGTTGGACAAGATTATCATGTCTCAAACTGTGTTCTCTAGAACGCCCACCTTTCATAGCACAGTGTCGAGTAGCAGATGTTCAATAAATATTTGTTGAATGAATGTAAATACACATACCATGAAAAAATGGATTCTGGAGACAAATAGATTTGGGGAGTGCTGACAAAACTGTGTTTAATCTTTCCTCTAAAACTTGTCAGACCCTCTAATGTGCTAAAAAGCAGCATGTAACTTCCAGATCATATGGTATACAACTTTTAGCCAACTTGTTTAACCATGGAACGCACGTTTTGCAGGTTGCCTGGGATGCCCTCACAGAGCACTCATTAAACTTAATGATTACCAAACTTCCTTTGGGCTTACACAGAGACCCAGCCCCCACTCACATCCATCTCAGGGTTATCCCACCCCCAACCCCAGCATCTAACAGTATGTTTTGCTTTTCAAACTCCTGTGATCATAAAATTATAAATATTTGGTCTTTGTCCTCAGTACCTAGCCCTTGAACTCTTGAAAGTGAGGAGTGCCTTTTGGAAGCTAATGAAATGACTGGTGGTTGGCTTCCCCTGATGGCTTCAGGATTCGGGATGGTCACCAGGCAGACCATGGCAGGATTAGAGCTGCAGTCCCCAGCTGCAGCGTGGACCAGTACCAGTCAGCAGGCTGGTAGGAACCAGGCCGCACAGCAGCAGGGGAGCGGCGGGTGAAGCTTCATCCGTATTTACAGCTGCTCCCGATCACTCACATCACCACCTGACGCTGCCTTCCACCTCTGTGGAATAACTGTCCTCCATGAGATCAGTTCTTGGTGCCAAAGAGGTTGGGGACCACTGGATTAGAGGTTTGGAAATTTCATCCCCACCCTTCGACATCTATGGAAATAAGAGGGGCTGGAAATTGAGCCCACCAACAATGGCCAGTGATTCAATCAATCGTGCCTAGGTAATGACAATTTCATCAAAACCTCTAAAAACCAAGATCTCAGAGAGATTTCAAAGAGGTGCTGGCAGGATGGTGCACCCAGAGAAGGTACAGAACCTCTGCCCCCTTCCCACATATCTTGTCATAAGCATCTCTTCCATTCGTTAGTACCTGGGTTATACCCTTTATAATAAGCTGATAATAGTAAGTACAGTCCTTTCCTGAGTTTTGTGAGTTGTTCTACCAAATTCTTGAACTTGAGAAGGGGGGTTTAGGAAACCCTCATTTATAGCTTATCAGTCAGAAATATGGGACACGTGACACTGGCCTCTGACATGGAAGCAGCCTTGACGGTGGGACTGAGCCCTTCATCCAGTGATGCAATGCTAACTCCAGGTAGACGGTGATAGAGTTGAATTGAATTGTTGGACACACAGCTGGTGCCTGAAGAGTTGGAGAAGAAAAAACCCACACACATATGGTATCAGATATGGTGCTGGTAAACACAGTGCCAGAATCCCCAGTATTTAATAATGCTACAAATTCCTTATTTTCACTGTCATGCTTTCCTGCTTTACAGTACCCGTTTTCATTGTCTTTAATGATTTTACATCTGTATTACTTTTATATATGGTTTGCATCAGGCTAGATTATTGTAATAAAATAACATCGACAGGTGGTATTCCCACAACAAACACACATTTCTCATGGTTCTGGAGGCTGAGAAGTCAGAGTCAAGGTGTAGGCAAATTCAGTGTCTAGCAAGGGCCCTCCCTCTGTGTGGTCTGCGATGGCTGTGTGTTTGTGGGTGGTGTCCTCGCATACGGGAGAAAGAGAAGCCTGGTTGTTCCCTCTTTTATAAGGGTATCAATCCCTTCTTGGAACCTCTGCCCTCGAGACCTTACCTAAACCTAATCACCTCTGAGAAGCCCTGCTGCCTAATGCCATCACACTTGCGATTAGGGCTTCAGCGTAGGTGTTTGGGGGGAATGCAGACATTTGGTCCAGAATACACACGTGCCGGTTTTCTTCACGCCCTGCATAACACTCACGTTCACATCTATAATATAATCCTGACCTCTGTTCTACCATGTTCCTAGATTTCACTGACAACCTCCATTCCAAATCAGTCACTCACCAGCAAAGGCACAAACTTAGTTGCTATTGTACAGCACTGTTGAGCCTCTGACTTGCCGATGCTTCCTGCCTTCTTCGTGAACATTCTCCCTTGCCGAATTTCTTTTGTTCCACCACGATTCCATAATCCTCTGACCTCAGGGAAATTTCTGTAACACTGATCCCTTCCAATAAACTGAATCAATTCATCCTCTTCTGAATTGTTCCTGACCCTGATGGACTCCAGAGTTGGACCATGGGACGCTATCTGGCACAGCCCCTCAGCCACCATAGATTAACATTTTGCTGTACTGATGTCACACAGGGAACTCCTCAGCCATGTGCTTTTTCCATCCAGCATCTAGGAAAGTTATGGAAAGAGTCACTTAACTAATCCACCTCAGTTTACCATAAAGGATCGTCAACTTATATAACTGTTCATGGTACTCTGAGGACCCTTTCTTCACGTCTCATTGAATACCTCAAAACTTCCCTTTCCTATAGGCCCACCATCTCCCCAGATCTCCATAGGATAGTAATTGAAGTAAGTTCATTCCATTTATTACCAGAACCTTAAATGCTAACATGCATTATGCACCTACCTGGGGAGCATCAACATGTAGCAGTTTATTTGATAATGGAAACTATGTACAATTATAGTAATAACGGCATTAAAAAGTATTTTAGAGCACAGGAAGCAAACCTGGAGTAACATGAGTTTACCTTATGTTTTCAGTACTCATAACAAAGGTGAGCTGGCCGCTCCCTCAGCCTATCTCCTCTTCTTCCTGAGGACACAGCTACTCCTCATTTTCCAACCTCCCTGCCAGTGTGGTACAGGGTGTGAATGACCCGCAGCCCGTGTACTGATGATGTGGGGCACTTCCCAGTCTGGTCTTTAACAACCTCCCCTCACCAAACATCCTGCATGCTCTGCTTCTGGCTTTTGGAACGGAGCTGAGTCCCAGGGCAACCTCAGAGGCATGTGTGATGTTGGGAGCCTGGGTCCCTAAGTCACCCCTGGGGGCAGAGTCACCCGGCCGGGGACACTTGCATTGTCAGTTCTATGAGTGAAAGAGAAACTCACCATTTTTCTTGCAAAGTCATAATTGGAATGCTATGTAAACACTCAGATTTGGGGGTTTATTTAGGGAAGGACGAGAATAGATAAGAGAGTTACTTGCCACAGGTGCAAAATTTAAGAGGAGCACCAGTAGACATGGGTGCTCCTTTATACCAAGAGAAGTAAGATGCAATAAAGTAAAAAAATTCAAATCAGGGCAAAAAATCCATCATGACCAAACTATCGGTATTTTTTTTTTTAATGTTGAATTTTATTTTATGTGAATTGTATCTCAATTTTTTTCTTGTTTTTTCTTTTTTTTCTTTCTGTAGAGCTCCTCTGTGATAATTTTTTAAATAATTTATTTATTTTTTTTTATTAAACCATAGCTGTGTACATTGATATGATCATGGGGCATCATACACTAGTTTCATAGACAGTTTGACACATTTTCATCCCACTGGTCAACACAGCCTTCCTGGCATTCTCCCCGTTATTGTGCCAAGACATCTACATTCCAAATACATACAGGATCACTATTTGTGACAGCAGCCAGCCCCATCCTGATAGAAATTTCCACCAGGCACCCACCACTTCTATGAGATCCCCAAACTGCTCCACATAGCCTGTCACTTGCAGGCTCCAAACTATTATCTTGGCTTAAATAAAGTCCATCCCCTAAAAAAAAAAAAGTGGTGGCTGTTTTTTATGTTTTTTTTTTTTTTTTTTTTTTTAATTGTTGGGGAATCATTGAGGGTATAAAGAACCAGGTTATACTGCTTGCATTTGTTAGGTAAAGTCCCTCTAATAACAGAAGACACAGATTTTTCAAGAGATAGGAATTTCTTTGCAAAATAAATTAATTGAGGCTCAGTGCCTGTAGCACACTGGTGTGCCTTATATTTACATTTTTAAATCAGAAATACATTCCCTAAGATAAAAGTCATTTTTTTCTTTTACCTATTTTGGTTTTAATATCCCAAATTTAAATAGATTAGGACACCTATTTTTACCTTAAGCTTGGTTAGCCTACCTTGCAAGGAACTGGAAAACTTTTTATGTTATTTTGAATAAATCACATTCACTCCCGTCTTCACTCTTGTGCTTGACTGGTTTCCCATTCCCAGATTCCATTCTCAGTCTTCATCATCATACCAAACCCTGGTCAGTTCAGGGGTCCTCAAACTGCAGCCCCGGGCCACATGAGGCGGTGTGATTCCCCCTTTTGTTTTTTTATTTCAAAATAAGATATGTGCAGTATGCATAGGAATTTGTTCATAGTTTTTTTTTTTTTTTTAAACTATAGTCCGGCCCTCCAACGGTCTGAGGGACAGTAAACTGGCCCCCTGTTTAAAAAGTTTGAGGACCCCTGGACTTAGGTCTCAAAACCTTCCTGTGACTTCACCATAATGATCTATTTTATTCACATTTAGTACTTTCTTGTGGCATTTGCTTCCTCTTATTTATGTTTTTCTTCTATTCTTTAACCAGACAATTTCCCTGAGCTTTGAGGTCTGAGTCTACATATCCCCCTGAGCCTGTGTGTTGTAGAAGTCAGAACCTGCCTTACTTCTCTTATTACTCCCACCTCCAGAGAAGCCCAAGAGAGGCTTCCTGGTTTGGCTTAGACCTGATTGTGCTGCTGTCTCACTGGCAAGGGCTGCATTGGGTGCTTGAACACAGCACACGTAACCTGAGCACCAGGTTATATAGGGGCAAAAGACAACTGCAGCATCAATCAGGGCAGCTTCCTGTGAAAACGTCCTCAAGGGCAATGCCAAAGATGTGTTCTGGGGAGGCTCCATCCAGCTCCTCTCAGATGACTGCCTTTGGTGCTGAAAACTTATTTCTAAAGACAGTCCCCACCTGCACTGAAATGTGTCTCTCCCCAGAATTCTGCCTACTGGCTGGAGGGGACAGTAGTGAGCCAAAGGTGATTGAACAGGGGAGGCCAGTCTGGCGAACCTCCTCAAATGTAAATTAAGGCAAAGAAAGGACAGCCAGAACACTGCCTAACCCAGAGGCTGCAGCCGCTCTTCTTGAGAAGTGGGCATGGATGTCACAGACTGGAGGGCGGGCTTCCCGCTTTTCACGTTTTCCATCACACACAAATAATTCAAGCCTCGACTGACCCAAATCAAGTGTTTCTCTCTGGTGATTCACTTCCCCCTGAGGAGGGATGGGCGTGGCAACTAACTGTCCAGAAAAGTGGGCGAGGAGTGGCATTTGGACTTCTTGCTCCCTGAGTCCAAAGTTTCTGGTTCTTTCTACAATCACATGGGGCAGATTCTACACAATAAGCATGAATTGCTTTGACC
The DNA here is from genome assembly GCA_963574355.1 of Loris lydekkerianus. NCBI lineage: Eukaryota > Metazoa > Chordata > Mammalia > Primates > Lorisidae > Loris > Loris lydekkerianus. The sequence continues at coordinate 26,785 of CAUYPK010031171.1, forward strand.
AAAAAGTGCACACGACATCCAGAGCCCTACTAACCTGTGGTCCCACTGTGTCTTTATGGCTAAGTACAAGGCAGGAGAGGCTCCTCCCTTCAGCTGTGATGGTGCAGGGGTTGGGCCAGGCAAGTGGCAGGGTGTCCAGTGAGTTCACAGGACAGGAAGCACACTGATGATTCAACAGGTACGGCAGCGGCTTAGCCAAGCAGACCACCTGGACAGGCTCTGTGTGGGAAAAACCACTTTTGGAGAGGACTGGGTCACACAGCTGCACCCACCCAGAGGCCATCATTGTACCAACAACTTCCTAACAGCAGCAGTGTGGATTTCTTTGATAAGAATACTGTGCTTTTTCTCTTGGTTGGAAAATCTAAGATCTTCTCTACCATAGGTTGGGTTCGGGTCCTCAAGACTTGTCCAGATCAAATTCCGTTCTAAATAAAAAATCCATATTTCCAGATTCTAAACAATGGTTCCTGTCCCGCTGTGTGTCTTTGGTTTATCACACACCTGTCTACACCACCCTTTACTCTGAAGGCTTTTCTTCTGAGATGCCCCGGCCAGTTGGTTTGCTCCTTTATGATTGCTCCCAGAGTTTTCCCTAGGCATATGAAATGCTAGCAATTTCTCAAAATACCTTTCCTCAAGCACATCATCCTTAATTCCCCTCCTCTCACGCGTTCCTTCCTCTCACGCACTTCCTGTTAAATCTGTAAGTAGGCTCCTCACTTACCTATCCACATTGTCATCAAATTTCCCTTAAAATGATGCCCAGGAGGAATTGCATTCCTTTGATACCCCTTACAGATGGGAGCTTTGGTGCAATGAATGACTTTATGGTCATCCCATGAAAACTCCAGGCACCAGTCTGCAAAGAAAACTAGACACTAAGATAAGACACCAGAACTGCTGATACCTTCTCCAGGATGTATGAAGGCCAGACCACAAAGGGAAGTCGCAGATTCAAAGGGAAAAAAGAACATTCTTGAAAACTTCCTGCCCTGTAAATAAGACATCTTGTGACTGTTTGTGGAATGAATTTTCTTTTTTCTAAGAATTTCTATCTAGTGGTTTAGACTGTCTTCTAGAGAGGACGGAGGTTCAGCAGGTCTACTGGTCTGTCGGCAACTCCCAAGGCCAATGTCTGGTGGTTTGAGCAGCTCTGAGCCCTCCACTGATTCCAAAATGTAGCAGAGAAATTCACAGGGCTCCGAAGGTAATTGCCAGTTATTGCTCTACTGGTTCCAATTTTGGTAGCAAATGAGCAATGTATAATGCATCAAGCTTATTAAAAAATAAAAATGAGAAATACAAGTGCTCACAAGGGGAATGGAAGATTCATGAAGTTTTCCAGGATGCAGTCATTCCCAGGGCTGACATCTGACAGCCGCCGGGCCTGCGTGGAGCTGATATCTCTTGAGATGCCCTTGTCGAGGGCGGGGACTCAGGGAGGCTCAGCGCAAACCTCCAAGGAGCACACAGCTGATTATTGCCTTCCTCGCTGACAGGTGCGGACTTAGGAACTGTCAAGTCCCCAGACCTACCAGGGCAATCTAGTTAGAAGCAGCATGCTCAGCCTCCTCAGAGATAAGCTATTGTCTTTTAAGTAGGAAGAGGAAATATTCATCCAGATTTTCAAAACCTGCAGGGTTGGGATAAATGCCATCCCTAAGGTTTACACAGATGCCACCTCCCTTCACCACCCTCCACCGGCAGCTACTCCAGCATCTTATTCTATTGAATCTGAACTATGGCAGCCTCTGCAAGTTACCTCCCTGAAGGCAGACTGTGTGCCCCCGCTCTCTTCCATCCTTCATTCCCTCCTGCCAAACGACTATTTCTCAAGCCCCCGGGATCCATAGCACCTGGCTGATTTACAGAAAACGCACAAACATTTCAGTGGGGAATTCACCATTGTGCCCGCTGTGTCCAATCAAGTCTCACACTACTTATCTCTCCAAGTGTTATTACCCGCTTCCTCCCTGCCAGCTAATGGCCCATGTTTCTGCTGGTCCAAAACACCCATGGCTCCCTAAGCACAGATAGAACCTTCACGCCTCCTTGCCCAGTAGGCCCTCTGTCTGCCTGAAGTTCATCCTCCTTCCATTCCTTCCCCAGAGCTTTTCCCAAATCCTCGTTCTTATAAACCTTCCACACTGTTCATGCCATGTGGGAATGGGAACAGTCACAGTGATGAGTAAGCTTCCCTTGTCTAAAGGGTGTCACATTGAGCATTAAACCCATTGCACTTACACAAGATGCAACTTGGCAGCCAAGAGAAAGGGCACAACTGCAGTGGTGCCAGTGATTCAGCCCAAGTTCAGCTGGAAGCCTGTTCCCTAGAAAGTAAGAATGGTGTTGAGACTCCCCTGACTTCTCCAAAGGCCCCAAGTCTCACAGGGCCCCTCAGAGTGGAAGTACCTTGACTTAAGACACCCTGGACTTGATTAGAGAGTTTCCCAGATCCCTGTTTGACTCTATAAGAACTTGCTTACATGTGGAGTTTAAGACTTAACACCAAAACAAGACATGTTTCTCCCATAACATAAATGTGGCACTTTTTTTTTTTTTATTAAGAAAGTCTCACTTGATCACCCTCAATAGAGTGTTGTGACATCATAGCTCACAGCAACCTCAAACTCTTGAGCTCAAGCAATTCTCTTTTCTCAGCCTTCCCAGTAGATGGGACTACAGGCACCTGCCACAACACCCGGCTATTGTTATTGTTTAGCAGGCCTGGGCTGGGTTCGAACCCACCAGACCCGATGCATGTGGCTAGTGCCCTAACCACTGAACTATAGGAGCCCCAAATGTGGCACTTTTTCATGAAAAATAACAACTAGAAAGCCATTTCTAATTCATGGGAGGTTCTGGGACAATGACTGAACTATCTGAGATAAGAAAGAAACTTCTGGCAGCACGCCCAATCAAATCACATTTAAGCCAATTCCAGATGTGTTAAGAGCTAAATGTGTCTGAGAATACACTGTCTGGTATAGAAGAAATCAGACACAGAAACAAATGTGCAGTCATTCTTGGGGAAGTGTTTTCTAAGAATAAAAATAAAGGCACCAATTATAATGTAAGATAAACCTTTGGCTTCAATGACCGAGTAAGGTAAGTATCTGGGAAGTCTGCCTTCAGCACTGAATACTAGTAAGGGTAACACACACCTTCATCTTCCCGGCTCTTCTGTGGATTTAACAGAAGAGCTGGAAGCCTGTGTCCTAGAAAGTAAGATCAAATGGTATCGAATTTAATGAAGGGGTGCTACCTAGGGCCAGGCTATGTAGGCGCCTTTTCTAAAACTGTAATGTGGTGCACCATGCAAGTATACACAATCTCCTTAGATTTCTGCAAGGTGAGAAAGCAAAGAGAAATCATAATTCCAAAAAAACACTCAGAAACTCAATGGCAGCAATGCTCACCCCCAGAAGAAAACCGTCAGGGCAGTGAAAATGCTCCCTGGAAGAGCCCCGAGCAATAGGTCACACACAGTCCAGTCTGTACCCACAGGAAGGGCTAGGCTAAACTGCGTTAAAACAAAAGCAATGAATGCCCCACAAACCAAAACATGCATAGAAAGTGGACGTCTAGCTCAGCAGATTCCCCAAAGGGAGCAGGGGTCGGAGGGCACCCCAGAAATGTTTCCCTGGTGGGTGACTGGGATTCCACGTCCCTCCCCCTTCACAGTGGCTGAATCACTTAATTAGATGGATTTCTCATTAGCTAGACCTCCTGTTTATCTGAGGTGAATCAGCACCCTGCCTTCCGAGCAAATTAAAGGCCTGAGTAAAACCCTTGAACATTTAAGCATGAGTCAACAGATGACACCCAACACCATTTCTAGAAGGAGAAGCCACAGAGTGAAAGGAAAAAGACAAGCCCTAAACAGGAGGAGACAGTCCAGGTATGTTTTGGAGGAACAGAAAGAAAGTTTTATGACAAAGGAAACCTGAAGTATGTTTTAAGTGACACATGCCCAGCTCTCTCGGAAGCTAAATAAGAACTTTCCAAAAACAAAGATGAAATTGTAAATACTAAGAATCAAGTTAGGCTGAGAAGCAGCTACTGAAGAGGTGGAAAAAGGACAGGCGAAGTCACTCAGAGAAGCTACAGGTAGAGCGTGGAAGGGGAATTGTCATCCTGGAGGACAAACTTTAAGCCACCTGCTCGTAGGCTGCAGAGCAAAGCTGCCAAAAGGGGAGAATGGGAAGGAAGGAGGAGTCAGAGAATGCAGCTCCACCACGCAAGGGATTTGGGGCTCTGGGAAGAGATCTCAAGACCTTGACTCCACAGACAAAAAAAAAAAAAAGTAAACACAAAGGAGGTAAAGTCTCCATCTTTCTTTAAGGCTGCATAATATTCCATGGTTAGGGCTTTCACATGAAAGCTATAACCCAGTTACAACCTAAGAATAGGGGGAAGGGGGAAAGGGACGGGAGGGAGGGGGGAGGTGAGTAGAGGGAGGGGGATTGGTGAGAATACACTTGTGGTACATCTTACAAGGGTATATGTGAAACTTAGTAAATGTAGAATATAAATGTCTTAACACAATGACTGAGAAATTGCCAGGAAGGCTATGTTAACCAGTGTGATGAAAAAGTGTCAACCGGTCTATGAAACTAGTGTATGATGACTCATGATCATATCAGTGTACACAGCTATGATTTAATAAAAAAAAAAAAAGAAATACGAAATGAAAATTAAGCAAAGAAAATCCAAGTTAGAGTACAGTGTAGGGTAATGAGCTACATGGGATTCTGTAAATTTGGCAGAAGGACGCTCAGGGTTATTATAGATTCTGGGGTCAGACGAACCTGGCCTACAATCCTAGAGAAGCTGCCTGGGACAAGGGAGACTTAGGTGCTTCACCCAAAAAGGGTGTTTAGGTTTATCTCTCTGCGTATGTGCAACTACATTTCTCTGCAGTTTTCATTTTTACTTTGTATGCGTGTAGGGCTACATCAGCAGCAGCTCTCACACTCAGAATTGACAAGCTCTTGTTACAAATTTTTACCTCCTTGGCATCTTTGGTGCTATGAACTTTGCTTTGCTTTTTTGGCAGAGCGTAGGGCTGCAGTTTAAGAACCTGGCAATGGTTTTGAGAGCAAGGCTGGAAGTCTGCACTCCCTTCTCCGTGCCTCCTTTCTCTTTCTCTTCAGGATCATAGTCCCTCAATTCTTGGCTTCTTTGGCAGCTGTAAACAAAATATTTGTCTTTCCAGCCATGTGGGATTCCTGAAATCTCTTCAAAATGCTCTCAAAACTCATGCTTCACAAAATCAAAGGCAGTTTGGCAGATGCATCTCCAAAGCAGGATGCCAGAACAAGTATGGTCACCAATTGCAGGTAATCTGAAGGAGCATCAGAAATCTATACCTATACCTATGTATCTATCTGTATCTGTACCTATATCTGCATCATCTATATGTCTATATCCATCCACAGAAGGAGAGAGAGAAAGAATTGTACTCATTTATTCATTTTGTTAAAAGGTCCATCTCATTCTTTCAGTCATGAAACATCATGCTAGATTCTGCCTTAAATTGAGAAGCTGGAAAATAAGCACCTAGATAGTAAAAACCCGGGTCATATAGGATAGAAACTGAACCACCGGGTGCAGCGCCTTGAGCGCTGAAACTTAGGTGAGTAAAACAGTTCAGGAGTGTTATCTTGCAAAGAAACAGGGAGTGAGAATAAAAAATATGAATGTCAAAAAGAATCTAGTCCAATTATTCCCCATTATTATTCCCTAATATTATTCCATGGTTATTCCCTGCTATTGAATAATTTCAAACTATCGACACACGCCCACTCCTTCTGACGTCTGATTTCTCTGCACACACCTGCCTTTCTGCTTCTAAAGCATCTCTTGTCAAGTCACCAGGGCAGTTTGGCCTTTGCTGGTTTCCTCACCTCTGGAATGCCCACATTGCAGAGGAACTCACCAAGACAGGGATATTTGCAAGGCAACAGCTGCTATTTTCCCTCCCACTATTTTTTTCCCTTGTTCTGAGCTATCTGAAGAGTTACGCAATTTTTTAAATATAGTTTTCCCACCTGTAAGAAAGTGACTGCCTCAGTGATAATCAGACATAAAACCTGACTAGCTTTAAGAAAAGACTCAAATGCCTCTTCCTCCAATGGGAATGTCTTATTTTATAAGCCGCTCTAACTCTGGGCCCAACATCACTCTTTCTTAGTTGGCTGAGCTTTGATGCTTATACTATTTCCTTTTCCAATAGCAGCCCCTCTACTATGCAAGATGGTTATGCAGGATGTTGGTTGTGGTGGACATGATGGGCGTGTCCAGCCACGGAGGAGAGATGACTAAAGAGACCCTGGATGAGGAGGTGAAGTGATGCTGGACACGTCTACACTCAGCTCTTGCCTCCTTACTTAGGAGAGAACTAGCATAATGCTGCGACTTACTCACGGCAACTCCGGTTCCTATCCATGCCCTGAGAATGACAGCAACACCTGTAGCTCCGGCCTGTTGGAAGCATTTAACGAGACAATGCCTGCAAAGCTCAATGCCCAGCACACTCCACACTGGCCTTTCTCTTCAGTGAACATGCCAAGGTGGAAATAGCCGCAGGACTTGGCACTTCTTATTTCCTGGGCTTTGAATGCTCTTCTTTGACATGTTTACATAGCTTCTTGCAATTTTTTTTTTTTTTTTTTTTTTTTTTTGCCAACAGCATTTATAAGCATCTGAAGCAATATTTATGTATTCTTTTGTTATTGTTTTCTCTCACTAGACTGCACCTACCTGAGGGGGAGGACTGTGTCCATTTTGCTCTGCTCAACAATCCCAGTATCTGCAGGAGTGCTGGTTTACAGAAGCTTCTCAAAAATAATTTGAATAAGTAAACAATTATTTTTGAGGGAGTAGAATCTTTGCAGAAGGTCATGATTCCAGTAAATATAAAAGCATGAAAATTACATCTGAACAGTATCTTCAAGAGTCAATCTGTTCCCCCTCCCCCACACCTCTTGGGAAGGTCTTCGATCTAGTCTATACTGTGTGACATCTTTAAAATTTTGGAAAGTTGGCTCGGTCTCTGTAGCTCAAGACTTGGAGGTTGCTGTGAGCTGTGATGCCACAACACTCTACCCAGGGTGACACAGTGAGACTCTTCTCAAAAAAAAAAAAAAATTATTTTTTTGGAAAGTCGCCACCTCTTATGATAATCTATTGGACATTGTAAATTTTTTAAAAATTAATAAACATTATTAAAGTAGGTTTAAGTTCACAGAAAACATTAAATGTAATAGAAAGGACAGAGAATTCTCATATGCCCCGTCCCCACTTCAACGTCCCTCGTTTCAACATTTGTTACAACTAATAAACCTACATGAATACATCATTACCTCTCAAAGTCTATGGTTTTTATTTTCTGCTGGATGTTCACTCTGACTTCTTCAGGGGAACTTATCACATGAGTTCCTTTTACCTGTTTCTGGACCAGTGTGGCTCAACCTGGGAAGAGACAGGACAGGTGTAAGACTCAAGATATGGTTTTTACTGACGGGATTTAATAAAGACTGAAAAATGGCCTACCTGCTAGACAACTGAATTATTGTATATCTATTCCAAATTCTGGCTCTTAGAATTCAGGAACACATCTCTATATGTTCTGTTGAAGCAAGTTGGTTTCCCGGAAGAGCCATATTGATGATCAATGAAAGAAAAAAAAATTCCCCAAATATAAAATGCATTTGCAAGGGAGTTTTATTTGGAAATGGCATGCAAAGTCCATACAATCATCAGTTTAAGGCATCAAGACTTATGCTTTAGTCATCAACATTTTCTCATACTAGTATGGTATGTGAATAATATGCTTCTGTTTATGTTAATCTCCACTCCATTTTATTATAAAAGTCTTCCCAATAATTCCAAGAGAATCTCTCATTCTGCAAAGGAAGGGAAACTAGGAAAAAGTCTTCCATCACCCCAGGTTTCCTTTGATCACTATCTCACTTTCATCATATTATTTGGCTCTTCTCCCAGTTTTATAATAAATCACTCAGTATAACATGGTCATTCATTAAGGTCTGGGAACAGCATGAAGTTTAGGCTGTAGTTTCTAAACTTCCAAGATCTGGGGGTTTCTGAACTCAGACAGTCCTTATCACTAAGGGAGAAAAATTGCTGCTTTTTATTCAAAGAGATTCTTATAACTAATGTCTACATTTTACTGAATATTCTAACTGAATATTGATTTTTTTTGCCAGAGATCTAGGTACAGAGAATACAAGGACTTGAGTATTAATATTGTGAAAGAGCAACCATGGCAGGTGTGGTGACCCCCCCCCCCCCGATTGAGATGCTCTCTAATTGAGTAAGAAGCCCTATATCTGCTTCCTCTCCTCCAATCCTACTTGTGTAATAATATATGTTTATCTTACAGGTGCTGTGAGCTTACCATTTCATGTCTTAGCATCTTTGAGCCTCTCAGGGCCCCAAAGCTGATCTGTGAGCTCCCCAGCTCTCACTGGATGTGCTAGTTTACCCAGCAAGTTCATCCCTTAGCCAGGCCAGCTGCACTTCACCCTGTCCTCAACCTAACCAATTTTACTTCCTCTGTATTCCACAGAATCATTGTGAGAAGCCAATTGTTGATCTCACTAGAGGCTTCAGAGCAACCTAATTGAAATGGACAGATAAGAAAAATAGTCCTGGACTCCAAATATTCAAAAAAAAACAAAAACTCCTACCATGCCATCATGGACATAAATTGGCAAAGCCAGCCTCAATTTTGGAGATTCTGGATATAGTATCTTGTTATCATAGAGACTGGAGTACATTCAAATACGATATCAAAGCAAATGTTGGAAAAATAACAGAGTGACTATTGGCCAGGGTGGTAATTTGGGTTGGTGGAAAGAATAACTTTTGAACTGGTGGTGTTTAATTCTAGAACTGTTCATTTTCAAGCCAGAAACCCCAGGCCTCAGTGGCAATGTGGCAGCCTCGTGATGGGAGGGCTTCATTTGCACTCACATTACATTTGCATAATATTTCAGGAAGACTGTCTACAGAGATAGCCATGGCATTTGCCTGGCTTTGTACCTTATTCCCTGGCAAATCTTTATAGAATGGCCTGCTTTGTGGTTTATAGCTACGGAAGTTGGAATACAACCAGGTAAGAACCTGGAGACCCTGCACCTGTGATCATGTATTTTTCTGAATTAATTTTTGAATCTGCGATAAAGTGACTTTGTCTCATGAGTCCCTTACCCAAATCACTACTGATATTTGGAACCACCTATTTTCTGTATCCCCAAAAGTCTCTAGGTAAGAAGGGAGTAAAATCTGTTTCTGTTGACATTCCAGAAACAAGGAGGAGAAGGCAGACTGTGAGCAAATCAGCAATGTCATTTGTCTGTGAGGCCACATGAAGAATGTCTGGCCCATTCCCCTGAGCATAGCCCAAGTGCTCTGTCCCAGAGAGGTGGATGTTGAGTAGAAAGTGGTATAGAAAATGGCAGAAATGAAGAAATTTATCCACTTACCCTGGGCACCTGAACTTATCTGACCCATTACCTGCTTAGGAAAATTAGAGAGTAGGAGAAAGAATTCTGAGTTAAAATCCAGAGGCAGAAAGTTGGCAAGATGGTGGCTGAGTAACAGCCTCCCTGCAACTGGGCATGGTAAGTCTGGGGAGATAAGACTCCAGGCATCTCTGGGCTGGTGGGATCTGCCCAGAAACATCCCTTTGGGGATACAGGGAGTCAGCATGAGACTTCTGGACCCCATGAGGAGGAAAAAAGCAGTGGAAAACTGGCAAGTGGTTGCGTGTGTTAGTTAGGTCTAATCCTGCTGGTAGCTATAAGTACAGCAGCAGTGAAATTGCAAACTGGAAAGTCCTTGCCTATGAGCTGTTTTGTTTTTTCTGGACTTGGCACTCAATTGAACTACCTTGGGAGAACTTGGGCAAGAGTGAAGAGGACTTTAAGTGTTGTCCAGGGCCCCAGACTGAGCCAATGAGCCGGACGGAGCTGATAGTGTAGAGCTGTGGGCCACACAGAGCCAGTGTGGGAGAAGTGCCCTGGCAAGCTCCGCCCTCAGGGTGGCAGAACAAGGATCAGGCAGGAGTGAGTAATCTAGTGAGTAAGCAGCCTAAAGGCAGGACCTGAGATGCCTTACAGTCTTAGCCCTCAGGGGCATAGAGTGAGACAGATTTTAGCATACTGGTTAAGTGGATAGCCACTTCAGGAGTGATCCCAGGGACAAATGCTTTCCTGGGGAAGCTTCTGCTTAGCCAAGGTTAGCAGTTTAAAGTGACTTTTAAGCAGGCTGAGGAGAGATTTAGGTTCTCCACCCTGCAGGGTTTGAGAAATCAGCAGAGGCCTACTGTCTCCATTTCATACAACTGTATCAGCATTGTGATTAACAGATCATACTCTAGAAGATAACCTGTTGCCCAGACAATATCCAGCAATATATATATCTATATATCTATCTATATATCTATATATATCTATATATCTATATCTATATATCTATATATCTATATCTATATATCTATATCTATATCTATATATCTATATCTATATCTATATATATATATATATATGTATCTATATATATATAGCTTTGTTTTTGGTTTTGTTTTTTGTTTTTAAAAAAATTTCAACATTTCCCTATAGATTTTTCTTTGCTTTTTTTCTATTTCTTTTTCTTCTTCATTTTTCTAGTTTAAATATAATTTTCCATTGTTGCCTTTTTCAACAATTAGAACTTCATTTTTGCTAATGTTTCTACCCCTATTATTTGTTTTTTTCCCCAATTTTATCCCATAAAGTTTCCTGTTTGCTTGTTTTGGTTTGATTTATAGCATTTTTGCCTTTCATCTCTACTTGGTGGAGGTGGGGTACTGTGTCCAAACAGGCTGTCAAAGAGCTGCTGACCTCAAGGGAACCACCCAACCCGATACCCCCAGAGTTTGGGGGTGTTTAAGGTTGGGTCAAAGTACCCTACTGTACACCTATATTGCTCCTATCTCCCTCTTTCTGTGCCTCTCTTTTTGTCAGTATTCCCTTTTATCCACCCCTCTCCTTTCTCTTTTTTCTTTTTCTTTTCTTCTTTTTTACCTTCTTGCTCTTCAATCTTCTCATCCTTCTGGTCCTGTACCAAAAGGACTCATCGAAACCCTAGTCCAGAGGCACAGCAACTTAAAAGCAAAAGAAAGTGAAAGGAAAATTACGGCAAGGAAACAGATAAAAGAAATCACTCATGAGGAAGAATCAGCAGAAAACTCCTGCCAACAAAAACCAGTCCAGAGAAACCTCCCCTCCACCCCAATGGACTGGGAGGTAGCTACTGCCGAGGATTCCACTTATAAAGAAATGTTAGATAGGACAGAATGGGAATTTAGAATACAGATGATGAAATCAATGAAGGAAACTTATGATAAAGTGGAAAATATCCAATAGGAAATCCAAAAACAGAATCAAATAAGAGATGAAAGATATGAAGAATATAGAAAGGATATAGCAGAGCTGAAGGAACTGAAGCACTCAATTAAGGAACTTAAAGATGCAATAGAAAGTATGAACACC